>BQNB010085631.1:0-28421 GCA_026074375.1 Tanacetum coccineum
TATACTTTCCTAAGCCTCTTTAGGCGTCTAGGTTAAGTAAGGTTGAGCCGGGCTCGACTTTGGTTAGGCTTAAGGCCCGTAACACGTATAATATTAGATTATCTCTCGAGCCCGCGTTCCTGACTAGTCTATTACAAACATTACAAAGTTCCTAAAACGTAAAGATCTGACTCTTTCTATAATGACCGTTGCTTTCAACGTTCGACTCAATATTTTGAGGCTAACATATAAATACGTATATAAACACGTATAAAAAAACGTATATAAAAACATATATAAAAATACGTAGATAAAAACATATAAATACGTATATAAAAAAGTATATAAATACGTACATAAAAACCGTATATAAAAGCGTAGATAAAAATGTAGATTAAAATGTAGATAAATACGTAGATAAAAACGTATATAAATACGCATATAAAAACGTATATTAATACGTATATACAAAGGTATATAAAACGTATATAAAAACGTAATGGGTCAAAACCATAAGGAGAGGATCTGAGAAAAAAATAAATTTAGAGACGTTGGATGCAATTTTCGCCAAACCACAAGAACCATTTATGTAATTTATGTCAGGGACGATGGATATAATTTTCGCAAAATGACAAAGACCATTTATGTAATTTAGAGGGTAACATGCTAATTAATACACACAAAAAGACAAAAATAACCACATTAAAATACATAAGTATTTTTTTCAGTGTTTATAAAAGTATTATGTAATAAATATGACTATTCTTTAAATGATTAGCCTTAAAATTTATTTATCATTCTAAAAAAAATTGCTGTAGTTATAATGTAAAGGAGGATCAAAAAATGATGTTATCAATTATGTGACTCTTTCTAATCAATGACTTTACTACATCACCTGCCATGCCTCAAACTTAAATGGCTTTTCACATAATTTTGACCCTACAACTTTTACTGTCCCCTATGGAGACATCACAAAATCACACCACCGGGACTTAAATACGGTAATTTGACCCACTAAGGTTTAAAACGTACACGACTTCTATGTTGCTATTATTGGTACCCTTTTGGCCCACAATAAATATTATCCTTTTTTTTTCTCACTATTTATAGTTGGATTAGAATCCTCTCAAGTTGAGTCAAACATGATACATCATGTTCACCAATTACAAATTAGTTAAATGTATACAACTTTTTCTTTTAATGAAAATCAAAGGCCCACTTATTTATTTCCCCTTACAAAAAACATAACATGATCAATCATGTTTGACCACAACTTGAGAGAATCTTTTTCCTTTATGGTTTAACACAATTTTTTTATCAGTTTTTATTTCGTACTTTTTAACAGTTTAATACTTTTAACTTGTTAAACTTTATATTTTTTTCTGCACTTTCCGTTTACAGTTTTATAACATAAATAAAATTATCAAAATAAAAAAATCAAAATAAAATCAAAAAAACGCAAAAATATAGGAAAATACAAAAACGGTCCCTTCAACTTTTAACTTTATTTACGTTATTTTCTTTACAAAAAAATATCCCGTAAAAAAAGTAACAAAAAACACGTCAAGTTTTTATTGTTCACAATTTTTGTACATCTCATCGGCCAAAAAAAAGATATCGAACCGTCCCAAAAAAAGAAAAATATTCGAGAAAAAATTTAACCCGTCCCCAACGTAAAATTTTTTCCCCATAATGTACAAAAAAAAGAAATATACGGGAAAAAATTAGCAAAAAAAAAACAACCCAAAAAAAATAGCTCTAAATTCTGGCCCCAAAGTATAAAAAAAAATACAAAACGGACCCTCAACTATTAAACTATTTACGATTTCTTTCACAAAAGATTTCCCCGTAAAAAAATTTACAAAACCGTCCCAAAATTGCGTTATAATTTTGAAAGGCATAAGCATATATCATAACACGGTACTCGTTAGTTACACAACTGGCAAAATCTCCTGTTTCACATTATGACGATATGGGGTATCCAAAAGTGAGTTACAACACGCTTCTGTTTCAAACATGAGTTGACTGATGCAACATTTTTCATCCCTGAAGGTTATTAATAACCAAAATAAAACCCAAGTCCCTTACTTTATCAACTATATAATTTTGCTTAAATCCATAATAATGAAATAGAAATAATTATAAACTCAACATAATAACACCTACGGATTTATTTCATACCTGGTTATCACAAAAAAAACCCCTGATAATCCAATCGTACGTCACCACGGCATCAATGGAAGGGTGACACTCTCTCACTACGTCGCAGCCGTCGGATCCTTTGTCGGAGTTCCAGCAGCAGCCGCCGTGACATGGCTCATTCAAACGGTTGTAATCATGATAAATCCATTCAGTGGATGGATTCTATGTGTTTTTTGGTTTTTGGAGTAAACCACTGTGTGTGTATGTTTTTGGCGAACGGGGCGGTGTACACTGTATTTAGAAAACTGAGGGACCAATTTTTTAATGGTTAGCATTAGTTTATGATTAAATTGCTGTTCACAACCATTAAAATAGTAATTTACTCCAGCAATTGTGAGTGTAACGGTGTGTGTATAAATGGGATTAATTTAATAATAAGTTTACTGTTCATTACTAATAAAAAAATATTAAAACAAACTTACTGTTCAATTTGTGAGTAAAAAAACTATGCTAAACATTAGTTTTTATAATATGAATATTCTTTAAATGATTAGCGTTAAAATTTATTTATCATTCTAAAAAAAATTGCTGTAGTTATAATGTAAAGGGGGATCAAAAAATGATGTTATCAATTATGTGACTCTTTCTAAACTATATACACTCCGTCAAATCAACACACATTCCATCGCATGCACTCCATCGCATTTCACACGAGCCATTTTTTTTCTAACATGTCATCATTTTCTCACATTAATATCCACTACCACATATTATTATTTTAAATATTTAAAATATTTTACATATCTTTATTATACATCTCTTTCTCATTATTGTTATTTAACGAGTAATAAAGTTGTCACGCGTATGAAGTAACGTTTTATAATACATGTATTTGTTAGCTTTTAAATTGTATGTAGTTTGTATTTTATTAGTTTGCGCAACGTATATAATAACATGTATTTTTATTTTAGAGCTGCTTTAAAAATAATATAATTAATGTGTTTAATTATTTTTTATTTTTAATTATGTTGTAGCTTGATTAATTGTATATTATGAAAATATTATTGTAGTTTTGAGTAAGTTAATGTTTTAATTGGTTATAGAATATGTTTGTTTAGTTGTATGTTTGAATTTCCAAATTTTGTGTTTAATTTGATTGTATAATATGTTTTTTTGTTGTATGTTTGAATTTTCAAGTTTTGTGTCTTAGTGTATTAAATTTTTAAAAGTGTCTTTTTTTTCATTATATGTAGTATAAATATATATTACCCATTTAACCCGTTTTATATATAAAAATTGGCACATTATACGGGTTAAATGGGTTTGTAGGTTGACCCGTTTAACCCATTTAACATCTAAAATAAAAATAATTTTAATCTAAGAAAATTTTTAAATAGGTTGACAGGTCGACCCACTTAATTTATTCTTAACACGAACCTGACGCATTTAATAAACGTGTCAGATGAGTCGACCCAAACCCGACCTGAAATCTATTAGAGTTAACCAAAACATGTTAATTTTCGTGTCAGTTCATGTCATGTAAAAAAATGTCACCCCTACCGATAATAGTACTCTTTATATTAACTAATAAAAATTAAAAATCTAAAGTAACTTGTCACATGCTCTATTTAATTCGGCTAGTGGTTATAAATCACGCATTTATTACAGGGTCAAGTGAATGCATTTATAGATTATATATTAACGTGTAAATAGCACTTTTGGTGTGTAAATAGACTTTCCCCACATCACCTGCCATGTCTCAAACTTAAGGGGTTTTATTTGTACCCTTTAAAAAGCCATTGGTACTTTTTTTTTCTACCCTTCTGTTTTTTTGGTTTTTTATTTTTTTTAATTTTGTTTATGTTATAAAACTGTGAAACGCAGAATCTGGAATGAAAATAATAAAGTTTAACAAGTCAAAAGTGTTAAACTGTAAAAAAATACGGAACAGAAACTGATAAAAAACTGTATTGCACTGTAAACAGTGAAACAAAAAAGCATCAAAAGTACGAAATATTTATACTTTTAGTGGGCCAGAGGGTACCGATACTAGCACCCCAAACTTAAATGGCTTTTCACATACTTTTGACCCTACAACTTTTACTGTCCCCTATGGAGACATCACAAAATCACACCACCGGGACTTAAATACGGTAATTTGACCCACTAAGGTTTAAAACGTACACGACTTGTATGGTTGCTATTATTGGTACCCTTTTGGCCCACAATAAATATTCGTACTTTTTTTTTCTCGCTATTTATAGTTTAACATAATTTTTTTATCAGTTTCTATTCCGTACTTTTTAACAGTTTAATACCTTTAACTTGTTAAACTTTATATTTTTTTCTGCACTTTCCGTTTACAGTTTTGTAACATAAATAAAATTATCAAAACAAAATCAAAAAACGCAAAAATATAAGGGGGAGGGGTGGATAAATGGTGTTTTATGGGGTATTTATAACCTACCCCAAAAGTAGAGTGTAAAAAAAACCGGTTCATGAACCGAACCGGGAAAAAAACCAAAACCTTTTTTTAAACCAGTTTTTTAACCGGTTTTTCTCAAACCGAACCGACGGTTTGTAACCGGTTTAATAGAAATCGACCGGATCAGTTTGTAAACCGGATGGTTTTTAACCGAACCGGTTACATAAAAACCGGTTAAACCGGTTAAGCATTTTCAATATGAAAACTGGTTTTTAACCGAACCCGTTTTAGTCAAAACCGGTTTTGACTAAAACCGGTTCGGTTTTAAAAAAAAACCTTAAATGTTCACCTCTACCCCAAAGTATATAAGTTGTATCACAAGCAAGGTTTTCAAGATCGGAATCCTACCCAGGATCGTAAAGTCGGGTCGGGATCGTAAGATCCTACTATAATTTTATTGTCTTAATAGTCTTTGTAATATTATACAAATCTACAAATTAGTATATATTATAAACACAAAATTATATGAATGTTTCATAGAAATAATGTCCTAAACTATGATTATGAAATGTTTAAGAAGATTAACATATTGTTTTTTAAATTCTACGAAACACAACCCATAAATTTGTAGTTCTTTAGTTTCTGGTTCGAGAAAAGTAAGATCGGATCGGAGTAGATCTTAAGATCCTATAGTAAAGATCGGGATTCTACAAGATCAATTAAGCATACAAAGATCCTATGTAGGATCCGGATCGTTTTTGATTTGCAGTATCGTAAAATCATAAGATCGAGATCTTAACAACTATGATCACAAATACAGTATCATACTCTGAATTTGGTGACCCGTAATTAATACTAGTAATAACCAAGTACGTAAGGATATAATTCAATAAAATTTGCGATGCACGAATCATGTCATAACTCTTTTTTTTAATGCACTGGACATTCGTGAAACGACTGTAACTCTATATTAGACTATTGAGTATTTCTCTTTCGCGAATGTTTTCAGAAGAGATCGAACATGAAACTTTTGCACAACAGTGTGCTCAAGTTAAAGACGCGAGCAAAACACCAAGATGGTTTGTTACTCTTGAATCTTTGAGGAAATACCTAAATCGATTTTGTGTTATTTTCAGTTACTCCTTTAAATATCTAGAGTATTCAAAGTAATGTGAAGTTATATACTTGTATATATTTATACTACATTTGTTATCCTTGCAAAATTTCATTGATGCTTTAAACAAGAAATACAAGATATCCAACAAGTCGAAAACCCAAGACGAGTGGCATGTATCGTTGTATCCTGTTTCGAAAAACCGAGATGTGGATATCAGACATGATAATAATTGGTTCATTGACAAATTTTGTAGCGCAATGCATTATTATTGGAGGCCCAAACAAACTCCAAATTTGAACAGAACTGTATGGGCTCTCTAACTTTATCCAATTCTTCCGAGTTCTACTTCTGAATAGATGGCATTTCAAGTTGAGTTTAAAAGTACAAAATCATTTATGAGATATAATCAGCATCTATAAGGTGTTATAAACAGATGATCATATGTTGTTACCTTACAAGGGAGAGCTTTGTCTAAATCTAGTGTAAAGGTATCGACTCAGATATCTCAGTGTAAAGGTATCGACTCAGATATCTCAGATTTGATTGGTCAAATGGTGGATTCCGCTGTCATAATATGGGGCTGGAAAAAAAGTTCCTACAAAAATCTTAAGCAATTTCAACTAATTGGATGGAATGATATAACCTAAGCGTGAAACTTGGACATTACAAAACTAGGAAAAACTAAACAATGCAGAAGATAAACACAGTAGACATATTCTGATAAAGAAAATAAAAGATGATCACATAACATTACGCCTAAAATTTTGTCACGAATAAAGCAAACCATTTATAAGTTTAATTCCGGGTGAATACATGTTTCCTTTGTAATTTCCAAATCCCTACTGTTCATGAATCCATCATATGTTTATTTGTTCAACTAGAAGATCTAATTAGCTACAAAAGCGAAACAATATATGAGCATGAGCAAATGATTTCAGTGTAGAGCAAAGCTTCAACTCTCTATCTCAATTAACACACGTGAAAATTCACAAGTCTTTTTAACTTACATGATGCCGATATTCTTGCAACAAAGTTTTAGACAAGAAACAAGAGTTCACAATGAAAGAATATATAGATCGAGCACTAGTTAATCCAATGAGGCAAACTTGGAATATATATTGGTTCACTCGTATCGCATACTCCACAATTGCTCTAGCTTGTAAACCTCTACAATAACGATACTTATTGATAGTTCTACGCTTAACCCATAGACGAATTCAGGATACCTAGACCTGATTTTGATCACTAAACAATTGAATTTTGCAAAAACGAATAGAAAAATGACATGATTTCCCACTGGCCTTAACAAAGAACAACGAAAACTAGTATAAATGTCAATCCTCTTTAGCCATTAAAGACATTAATAGAGTATATAATCCAAAACTATAACTAGCTAGAGATTGGAATAATATCGAAACAAGATCTACTGTCTAGCATCTTGCTAGCTTTAATAAAATTGCCTATTAGTCGTTAAAACCAATCTTAACCGTACCTTCGTTTTCAAAACCCAACACAAAACAAAAATCAAAGTTCAACTCGATCCATTATCAAACACGCGGGACAGCAGGAGCCGCTGCAACAACAGCATTCGAAGCAGCTCCCCCAAGAAACGAAAGAAACCCTCCATTAACCGGTTCTTGCTCATCCAAAAACAAATCTTCTGGCACCTTAAACGCTCCATGCACGCAAAGAACCCCTAAACCAACCAAAAGAGCCGAAATCATCAACGAGCCAACATTCGTCAAAAACACAACCACAACAGTCAAGAAAACCAACAAAACAAGCGTTTCGCGGCTAGAAAACGTTCGTCCCATGATGATCACAGGGTGATCAGCCGGTCTGAAAAGGTATAGGAATATCCAGCTAGCCAAAAGGACAATTATGACAAGAAGCGATACGGGGTGAGTCAAGAGAGAAATGGCGATTATGATGGCCAAAATGGTGGCATAGTTGATACGAAAATATGAAAAGTTTTTACGGATGCGTGATGTGGCATCTGAGAAGGATTCTGGACGTGCGATGGAGGTGCGGTCTATGAGTTCGGACCAGGGACGATGATTTGAGAAGGATTGGCGTAAGGAGGACGTGAGACGGGTGAAGAACGAGCGGAGGGCGGTCGTGGCGATCGGGTTGGGTTGGGTTGTGGTTGGGATCGATGGTTGTGTTGCCATTGTTTGCAGGATGAGATGATGATGTGATCGGTTGATGTTAGGAAATGTTAAGAGGTTATTTCGGTTACTATATTGGCCTTTGATCTTTAATTTATATATTTTACCAATTATATTATGATAAAAAAGGGTTTAAGTGACATGTTTTTATTCATGTATAAACTTCATTTCTTTTAAAAGAGGTCTAAAACGTTTATACACAAAATTTATTTCATAAAATTTAAAATACAATACATAATAAATAAAACATAAAGTAAAAAATACGAACTTAAAGAAATTAACGATACCGAAACATAAAAAAAATAAAAATACAAAATCTAAAATAAGCGCTTGCATATTTCTTCATTATTTCATCACTTGTTTTTTTTGCAAAATGATACGGCTTGTTTTTTCAGGCGGCAACGTCGAAGGATCGAGCATGACAAACTCCAGCTCTCTACACAACATCATCGCTAGTTCTTTGTCTCTCTTCACCTCGTACGCTCTTTCAGCAGCATCACATTTACGTCTATAATCCCGAGAAACAAGTGACGATACAGGCTCCGATTGGCTTCCCCCGGTGCTCCCCTTGGCGCTCGACGTGTCAACCGATTTTTGCTTTTTCGAGGCCCGTGTTTGCCGGCGGGACGCCTCTTGGATCAGGAACCAAACAGCTTCTCGTGATTATTCTTCATCAGATTGGCTCCGCGCATTCCATTTGGGGTACATTTTCAAATATTTCACACATGAGGTATTGAAATTTTGTTACCACATCCTCTAAATAACGCGTCTTTGCATTCTCGACCAAGTCAGCATCACTTTCTCGCTTTTGCGATTTAGATGCTTGTAAATACCGTTAAACCGTTGGCAATCACCGTGCATTCTGGTCCATTTTCCCGTCATCATATTTTTGTACGCGGAGAGCTTTTTGTTCGCGAGTTGAAATCGTGCATAATCAGGTTCTAATAAACGTCGTCTTGTTGGTCTTTTCCGATATTGGCGTCCTGCGAGTGCTCGATCCAAGTCTCGGCTAGCAACATTTCTTCGTTCTGATTCCAACGGGTAAGATTTCTTCGTCTGAGCATTCATCATCATCAGTCCTCGTACCAAATCGATATCGGGTTTGTTACCTCGCCTTATTTTTGTTTACACCTTCCATCACAGAGATCTTCCATGTGGTACTTTGAATTGTGTTTCTGATGGTTGTGATTGTTGTTTTGAAAAATGTTGCGGTTGTGATGGTTGTGGTGGAAAATATTGTGGTGGAGTATTTCTTGGATTCGCAAAATTTTGGAAGCCGTAAGGAGGATACGGTTGTGATGGTTATTTGTTGTTGATGATACGCCAATTGTGATTAATAAGCTTGTTCGAGTGACATTTGCGTTCCAAAAGGAGGATACGATTGCGAGGAAGAATTTGAGTTTTGTGAACTTGGGTATAAATGATTCGATTGGTTCGGAGAAGATGAGTATTGTTACGGGTTGGAGTTGAAAAGATGGGTAAAGTAACCGGGTTCATTTGGTGATTGAGACATTTTTTTTGGTAGTGAAGATGCGTTGAGATATTGAAAGTATAAGAAGTGGGTATAAATTGATAGAGAAGTGTGTGTTAAATTGTTAAAATGAAGTGGTATTTAAAGTGAAAAAGTGGGTATAAATTTTGAAAAAAAAAATTAGCCATTGCCTTTAAAACCAAACGGTTATAAAATTTAAACCCGTTGTCGTATTTGACTCACGGGGGTGGTGAGATATCGTGTTTTGGCTTGTGGCGAGTTGTGATGGTGTGGTGGCGAGGTGGGTGGCGAAGTCAACTTGGATATGCGAGGCTCCTCGATCACCATACTCCCTTTACTCTTAGGAATTGTTAAAGAGGTTATTTTCGGTTAACTATATTGCCTTTGATCTTTAATTTTATATATTCTTATTTATATATTTTACCAATTACATTATGAAAAAAAAGGGTTTAAGTGCATGTTTTTATTCATGTATAAACTTCATTTCTTTTAAAAGAGGTCTAAAACGTTTCAATTGTGAATATATCTATCTATATCTATATATAAAGTGTATATTCTTTTGTTTAATATTGAAAAAATTAAATTAATGTTTTGTTTAAATTACCCTTGCTACTTAAACAATAACTTAACAATTCAAATATCTCTACTAATTAAACATTGAAACACACTTTGCTTAATGCATGATTTTTATGCATGATAAGTTTGAAAAACTTAAATTTATTAGTTTCTAAATTAAAATTGAAACAAATCAAACACTGTAAATTCATCCTACAAATTATGCATGGCAACTCTAATTTGTCTTCTCTTTACAGATTCATCCTACACAACTTTTATCTTCTTTTTTTTTTACAAATTATCTGAATCCCGATCCGTATTCCAATAATGTTACACCAAACACTTAATCGCAATATCTCAATTATAACTATATGCCGCTATAAAATCTTTTTTTGAACCCATAACCTTCGGCTTATAATTAAGACTTAAACCAAAACACAGGGTACAACCTTAATTTTAGCATATATGTAAAATATTAAGGTGAAAAGAAGGTATGATCATCGCAGCTAATATAATTTCTTGTGATAAATTGATACAACTGATAAAGTAGCTAAAAAATACGAGATTACATAACAATATCTGATATGGATGGGAAACCTTCTATGAGTACAGTTGGATCAAACTAAGCAGATCGTCGCTCATTCATGTTCCCAGGTAGTCGCTTGCTTCCCGATCTTCTGTAGAACTTTCATCACTTGTTGATTTGTTACATTTCCCGTAACAGTCACCTTGTTTAGCCGTGTATCAACATCATATGTCTCGATATCTGTCGAAACAAACACTAGCTGTTAATAAAAGCAACAACGAATTAAATAACTTGATATCGGGTACCTTGGAGCTTCTTGATGGCCTTTAAGATCATCTTAATGCACTCTTCACAGTGTAAACCAACCTTCAATTCTACAACCTGTTTCATAAAGCGTTAGCACGTACACACGTCCATTTATGGCGCATATAGGAATCAGCAACACTCACATTGCCCATTTGATCGATATGCTTCAAAGATAGATCCTTAGTAATAAATTTAGGACTTGAGAGGTAAATGTGTAGTGAAAGCCTGATAAAGGCTTGTAATGGTTATTGGATTGAATGGAAAATTATGCTAAAGAAACTCACTTTGGACAAGGTGTGCTTATTTTGGGGGGAAAGCATCTTGGAATGTGTGCTTAAAGTTGTTATATGGATACAAAATTCTTTTGTGAACATCACTTTTTCTCAAATACGGGTTCAACTTAGATGCAAAATGATTGCTTCCACATTGGGTGTAAAATTATAACAAGGATCAAGGTTGAGTCCGAAGGTTGATTAGCCTACTCGATCAAAATTCTTCGAGGCAAATGCAAAAGAAACCTGTAACAAGTTCAAAAATCGCATACGACATTCGAGACGGGTACATGTTCTATGCGTGGATATTTTAAACCTTGTTAACAGCATATAAGAAATGTTCATTTCAATTGAAAATTCATTGCAAGTTTAGTACAACCCTATGGCCCATATAACATGAGCCTTATTCACATCAATTTAAACCTTAAGTAATAAGTAGTACATATCATTAAACACAAAACAAAGAGATGACATGATCACATTTATAATCATTTGTCAAATAGGACTTGGATCTAATGAAGCATATGCAAGTAACTCTTGATTTCCTTGTAGATTTTCCATATCTTGTTCATCCAAATTCACCCATGCTTCTATTCCACCACCACATTTTGTATCCATTAGAGTGACAAGATTCATAAAGACCGGGACGCCGTCACCTAAGAAACCAGTAACCCAACTTGGCTTTCCCCAACCAAAATCAATGTCGTAGAAACCCATGTTACACCAGCTTGTAAAACCATAATTGTTTGTCGGCCCTACTGACCCGATTTCTCCCATTTCTTGGAGTGACTTTTGCATTGCAATATAACCTTCATTACCTTGTGCTTTATTCATAAAGTCCACGTTCACTTTTGAAATGCTTTCACGTACCTTGTTCACCATACCGTGCAAAGTGGTCTCATAGCTAGCTTGGCACACGGCGTTTGAGATCCAAATCATGTTGCATATGAAGTCTTTTGACATTTTTGAATCAAGTTTTTTACGAAGGTTCACAAAGTGGGTTAAACGAGAAGTGTTTTGGTATCCACATGCTTCTTTAGATGCCGCCATTGCACACTTCCATATCAATGCAGTGACAACCTCGACACGTGTTGGTTTTTGCACTCCATGTCCAGCACCTCGGCTTTTAGTGTGCCAATTGCATCCGAACTGAATACAAATCGTTTTGTCCTACACTTGCCTTCCTTTAACATTGATTGAGATATATACATTGTTGTGTCTCTAAGCCACAAGCTCTTCGCAGGGAAAAGAGTTGGCGCAGTTAAGTTCGGATAGACAACTTCTTTAGCTTCACAAGCCATGTTTGCCCATCCTTTTAAAAAAGTTTAGAGTGCAGCCCCGTCGAGGATCTTGTGTGGAATACACAAGCCAATGACGATTCCACCACATTCAAATATGTTCACTTGAATATTTGTTACACGAGCACCCGCACTAGATTCATCAAAACTAGGCTCAAAAGGTAAGAACCTTGTAGGAATGGATCGCCTACAACCCTGGTTACTAGATGCGGAACCTCGATCACGAAGAACACACAACACAACAGTCGACAGAAAAGAAAGAGAAGAACAGAGCAAGCACACACAAGGTATATCCCTAATCGATGATTGATTAGTATTGAAAAGAATGAAGTACAAATCCCCTCCCTCCCCACCTCCTTTTATAGAGATGAGGGGGAGGTAAAACCGACTCCAATTAGGAATCCAAAGTCGGTTGTGATACAAGTAAAAGGAAACATACGACTTGACTAATATAAGTTTGAACTTAACACGTAGACCCCTAGACTTATTCGTAATAGGCTAATATAGAGACTAAACTCGTAACAATTTCCACTTTAGGCTTCATATTAGCCTACACCGACACGCAGCAACTCCAAGCAGTGATGTAACTTCAGTCCAGGTACCACCTTCGTCAAGGCATCCGCAGCATTGTGTTCAGTACCCACCTTCAAAACTTTAACCGTCTTTGCTTCCAAACTCTCCTGATAAAGTTGATAAACGCACACATTGATGTTCTTAAGTCCTCACCATGAAAAACATGATTTCGCGATAATAATCGCGGGCCCATGATATATACAATTTAACTTGCCACAGTGGTTAAGTTCAAGCCAACTCTTCCAAAGTCCCTTAGCCAAATAGCTTCCTTCACACCTACCGTAAGGGCCATATACTCCGCCTCTGTAGTTGAAAGAGCCACCACGTGTTGTAGCGTTGCCTTCCAGCTTACAACACATCCCTGTACTAAAAATGCGTAACCAGTGATAGACCTACCTTTATCCGGATCCTTAGCGTAGTCTGAATCAACAAAACCTGTTACGTCCACATGGTTGCCACGATCTGTGCCATACAAAAAAAAACAAACCATACTTTGCAGTACCCGACACGCGCAAATATTTCAAATTCCACATCACACTTTCCATGATTTTTTTAACCCCGATTCGCCAAATATCTGCTAACTACACTTACCGCATACGCTATGTCTGGATCTGTGCACACCATCAAGTACATTAACTCCAACCGCATTTTGCCATACGCACCTTATCAGCCCTTTCAACATCACAATCCCTAACCGGACAATCCTTCAACGACAGCTTGAAGTGCCCACCCAATGGCATCTGAACCGATTTCCCATTGTCTATTCTAAAATTATTCAAAATCTTAGAAACATACCCGGATTGTGACACCCTCAGAATCTTGCGACTCCGATCCCTGACGATCTCCATACCAAGAATCTTCTTTGCTTCCCCGAGCTCCTTCATGTCGAACTCCTTTTTAAGCAAAGACTTGGTAGATCCAATCTCAGCCTTGCTCTTACAAGCAATCAGCATATCGTCTACATATAACAGTAGATAGATATACTCACCTGGTGCATAACTCCTGTAATATACGCAGCTGTCGTAACTGCTACGCTTGAACCCGTTGCTCAGCATGTACTCATCGAACCTCTTATACCATTGCCTAGGTGACTGCTTCAAACCATAAAAGGATTTTTTTAACAAACATACCTTGTTCATATCCCGGTGGCTGCTTCATGTAGATCACTTCTTCAAGATTTACATGTAAAAATGCCGTCTTTACATCAAGCTGCTCCAGCTCATAATCTTTACACGCAGTCAATGCAAGTATAACCCGAATAGATGTGTGTCGAACTACTAGAGAAAATACTTTATTATAATCAATACATGCCCTTTGTGTGAATCCACGAGCCACCAACCTTGCCTTGTACCTAGGCTTTTGAACACCTTCAATCCCTTCCTTTATCTTGAATAGCCATTTAGAACTCACCAGCTTTTGCCCAGTTGGAGGATCTACTAATTCCTAGGTCTTGTTCTTCCTCAGAGAATTCATCTCTTCTTTTATAGCAGCTTTCCACTTAGAATTGTCTTCACAAGCAACTGCCTCTTGGTATGTCAATGGTTTATGAGTATCTACTTCCTCTACTGCAGCCAACGCGTAAGCAGCCATATTACTTTCATCTCGAAACCTCAAAGGTTTCGTTCTTGTCCTTCGCTCCTTATCCTGAGCCAACTGATAATCTGTGAGATCTGGCGTCTGATCAGTTTCATGATCCCATGCATCGTCATCATCGCCATCTTCCTGATCTATCTGATCTTCCTCAGGCGTATGATTATTAAACCTCTGCAGTTCCATCTCAACCTGTAATTCCTCAACAGACTTATCACCTGCACCAGAATCCTTCAACGTGTCTTTATACATGACACTTTCATTGAAGACCATGTTTCTGCTAGTGACTATTTTAGGTGATTCACCCATCAACCTAATATAAGTTCTGTACCCTTCATACCCCAGGGATACCCCAAAAGAACGCATTTTATCGCTCTCGGCTCGAGCTTACCTTGTTTATTGTGTGGATATGCGACACAGCCGAAAATCCTCAACATCCCATAATCACTTGGATGTCCCGGCCACATCTCTATAGGTGTCTTTTTCTCAATCGATGTCGATGGTGACCTATTGATAAGATATGCGGCTGTACATGTCGCTTCCCCCCTGCATCCTCCGCCCCAGAAGGTCAGGGCAACCCCAGACTGAATTAATAAATAGCGTACCTTATCCATGAGAGTTCTGTTCATACGTTCTGCTACCCCATTCTGTTGCGGCGTCCCGGCAACTGTCAAATGTCTAGCAATCCCACTCTCAATGCATAGTTGCTCAAACTCCCGGTTACAGAACTCAAGACCATTATCCGTCCTCAACTTCTTAACCGTCCTCACAGTCTGATTCTCTACTAATTGCTTTCACTCTTTGAACTTTCTAAATGCTTCGTGTTTGAACATGAGAATATAAATCATACCCTCCTGGAATAATCATCAATAATAGATAAGAAATACCTCTTACCTCCCAATGATTCCACCTGAGACGGACCCCATAAGTCTGAATGAACATAGTCTACCACTCCTTGAGTAGTGTGCCTTCCTACACCAAACCTGACTCGATGTGACTTTCCCAAAACATAATTCTCATAAAAATTGAGCTTACCTAGACTCTCCTTGCCAAACAGACCTTGCTTTTCCAGCACCTGTAGTCCCGCCTCACTGATATGTCCCAGTCTTTTATGCCAAACCTGTGCAAGACTGTCCTTTTCTTCAACACTAGCATTAAGCTCACCTGCCATTGCATGGCCATCCAAAGAGTATACGCAATTATCCCTTCTTGTTCGAGATAAAACAACCCTGGAACCATTAATCACCTTGACTTTGCCCGACTGCATTTTTACGGTAAATCCCTCTTTTTCAAGAGTTCCCAGCGATATCAAGTTTCTTTTCAATTAAGGAATATACCTGACATTGTTTAACACAAAACATGACCTATCTCTCAGTTGTAACCTCACATTGCCAATACCTCTGATTTTACACTCCCTGTTGTCACCCAACTGTATACTGCCCCCATCGCATTCCAGAAAATCAAAAAGTATATCTAACCTGGGTGTCATGTGGTATGAACATCCTGAATCCATGATCAAATCTAGCAGAGCCTGTGCGCTCATCACCATCATCACCTCAGAATCGTCATAAGTCGAACCACTAGAGCTTGGTTGCTCATCTTTCTTGGCGTAACCTGTTGACTTCTTGCGATTATTCTTCGGACAGTTTCTCTTCAAGTGATCCTCAGATTGGAAAATATAGCACTTGAGTCTTTCACCTCGAGACTTCGATCTTGACTTTCCCCTTGACTAACGTGAATCCCTACGATCAGTTCTTCCCCTCACATATAACCCTTCACCATCATCCCCCTTCGCCTTAGACCTTTCTTTGATTTCCTTTGAATTTAGTGTGGCCATCACATCCTTCAAAGTCAAAGCTTCCCGCCCATAAAGCAAGGTTCCACAAATTGTTGTAATGATGCTGGTAAAGAAGTGAGTAATAATAAAAGCCAGATATTCATCCTCATTTTACCTCACTATTTTGCTAAATTAAGAAACGGTTTTGTTTAACTCATCTCATTGCACGGAAATCTTTCGTATCCAGCCGCATGTAGAAGTATACAGAGCTACATAATTACAGGTACTACATGTAGCCAAGGAGACTTTTGTCATGTACAAAGTCTCGAAGCTTGGTCCCAAACCCCCGCTGGCCAGATCGTCCCCCGGTAACCTCTCTCAGAACTTTTACCTAAACACAAAACCACGGTTCACACCTATGAGCTTTCTTGTATTATCTCAAAGCTATCGCTTCAGCTTCCGAGATCCGGAGCAAAACCTCTAGTGCTGCTTCACATCCATATTTGATTAATAAAGCACGCATCTTGATCCTCCATAACCTGAAATCACCAGTTCCATCAAACTTGGCTCTCGTCATTCTTTAATCCCTTTATTAATTTGCTAAACCTTGTGAAAAACCTCACAATCACAAACTAACAAAGTCCCTTGTGCAAAATACCCTTCAAAGTAATAATTTTTTTCCTTTGTCTTTATAAAAATAAAGAACAAACAAAAAAAAACTATAATCTCCACTTAAAGTATTAATGCCCACTAACTGATAAGAATACCTTTGAAGTATTTATTTAAGTTTGGAGACTATTATACGAAAGGTGCCACAACCACCTGTTTCATCTTTCCACTATAACACTGGCGACTGATAAAACAACCGACCACAAAACAACCTTTGTCGATCTACAAATCAACAAACCCTTAATCCTTCTACACTTTGTCACAAACCCGGACAATCAAAGAACCAAGAACCTTGTCGATAACCTTCTGCTACTGCTCCTTGATGTTCACGAACCTGAAACACCAAAAGTTATGTTGTCGATTAGCTGGTAGCCCAAATAGAATAACGATCTGCTCCTTCCAGAAATCGAACACCAAAACACCCTTCTTGACCGATCCTAGATGACCAGAGAACCCCGTGAACCTGAGCTCTTGATACCACTTGTAGGAATGGATCGCCTACAACCCTGGTACTCTAGAAAGCGAACCTCGATCACGAAGAACACACAACACAGCAGTCGACAGAAAAGAAAGAGAAGAACAGAGCAAGCACACACAAGGTATATCCCTAATCGATGATTGATTAGTATTGAAAAGAATGAAGTACAAATCCCCTCCCCCCTCACCTCCTTTTATAGAGATGAGGGGGAGGTAAAACCGACTCCAATTAGGAATCCAAAGTCGGTCAATAAGCTTAAATGACCACAACGAAACCACTAAAGAAACCAAGATAGAACCATGGCTCTTAATACTAATTGAAGAATATTCATTTCACACAAAAGATGAACTAGAGAGAGAAAGTTGAGAGAGAAAGTAAAAAGGAAAATAAGAAGGTTGATTGAACTATGTGTAAATTACAAAGAGAACCAACACCTTCTCTATGTGTGGAGAGGGTATTTACACTTAGTAAGTGACCGGTTGGGCCTTGGCTTGCATGGGCTTTCCATGGGCCTTGGACTAACTAGCCCACTAAGTTTCCAAATATTGCTATAGGAGCTATCTATCGATATCTATGAAGTGACCGAGACTTTTCTAGGAATTTCGTATTCCTAACATAGTATAATGTACTTGACAAATATAGATATAAATAAAGATCTCCAAGAGTATTGCAAACATGTTTACTTTTGTTTCCAACTCATCATGTCCTTGAGAGCTTGTCCAATTGACCTTAACCCTTCCCGGTGAGCATCTCGTTGTTGAGTTTGAAGATTTATAGTTTCCATCCTTTCAAAAAAGTCCTTAATGCAGCCCCGTCGAGGATCTTGTGTGAAATACACAAGCCAATGACGATTCCACCACATTCAAATATGTTCACTTGAATATTTGTTACACGAGCACCCGCACTAGATTCATCAAAACTAGGCTCAAAAGGCGAGAACCTATTGATCAATCCATGGTCAGGATCCCTCAAAAAGTCGTCAAGACGACAATGCACTAAGGCTAAGACATAGTTAGCACCTACATCGTTACAATCAATAGAAAGATCATTCTTGTTCATTCCAGCAAGTGGATAAAACTGTGTCAAGGTTTTCGATACAGATTACTTTAGAGACACTGATCTTTCTAAGGCTTGGAAAATGGTGTCTCCGGTGCGATTAGGGTAGTACAAGATGATTGGTACGTATGGGGGTATTATAAGCTGATCTAGGATAGAAAGCTCAAATGTTTTCAAGTGAAGTGGTGTTGGTGCGGTTGGTTTGATGCACTCTTTAGAAATGATTTCAACTTCCATGGCATAAAATGGTTATTATTATGGGATATTAAGCTTAGAAAAGATGGTTATTGCAATAGGTATGCCACTCCAAATGCCTATTTATAGTAAGAACAAGCATAGTTGCCCGCGCATTGCTGCGGAGCGGTGTTTCTTTTATCATAGATGTGGGTGTTTTTTATTTTTAAAATTTGTATGTTATGCTAATTTTTTAAATATTTACTCATACTTGATTTTGTATATATTTGAAGATACTATTAGCACCACGTTCCCTTTAAAGCATACCATTTGTTTATTATTTAGACCATAATATACGTGATCTACCCATTATTCTCGGTTTTTGTCAAGATATTCCCATGTGTTTCATTCTTTACATTCATTGATATATCAAAAACTTCGTTGTTCAGTTCTGTAATATCCAAGTATCAAACACCAAACATGAGATGGCTAAAAAGTGTAGGATAAACCAGATTTAAAGGACGTTGAATAGCACTCTCGCATTAAGATAGTGTAAGAACGTTCACAAGGGCTTCAGAAATATATCTCACATTGTAAGTTGTAACAATACATTTTCAAGAACAAGACCGAAAGAAGTGCCTAAATTACAGTTTGTACTTTCTACACTTTTGTTTGACTTTTTAGGTCAACTTTATTACAAAAATGTGAACTTAGATGTTCCATATGAATGATAAACAGATATTAACGTTGAAAGTAGACTCGCCTGGCATTAAAGAAATTATGCTGACGGCTATATAAAATAGCATCCAAACATAAAGCAAAAAGGGATTTATAAATATCCATGTACGCATATTTCTAAGAGAAATGTAAATTTACATTAATCTCTAATGCAAAAAAAGACGCTTGTATAAATTAAAAGAAATTGAAATGTCATAATCTGGAATGTGAATTTGAAAGAAGACACTTTTGAAGACGAAACGAATGATATATGAACAAGTTCCTTTCACCATATCACCTGACTTGTAAATCCTGCAATTTTCACAAAAAAAGAAGCCCGGAATACTAGGAGTGGTACAAACAGAGTATAAATTAAAGAGATAAGAAACAAACAAGCATGATCTCCAATCTTGGCAAGAAGACTTGATGACAAGTTTTACCGCTGTGTTGAGCCCAAAATGCACTGCAAGAAACAACATAAACGTCAAAGGCTAGACAGAATTGATTCATGATATGCATTTCAAAGCTACAAATTGGTTCTTGATGTACTGTAGTACACACATGTTCTCAAACAGAAAAATATCCTATATGACGACTACAATATCATATTATAACACTGACTGGTATCCTAGTTGTAAAAAATAAAAATAATAAAAAAGATAAGTGAAAACGGTTTACTGACATACATATCGATCGCAAATCTAGTAATATATGTGCAAGAACAAAGGTTTGCTTTATCATCTTGATAGAACTGTTAGATCTTAAAGCTCGTATAGAAAACTGAGAGCTGGGGAGAAAGTTCAGCCTGAAATCTTCATTAACATTATAAAAACAAGGAAAAAGATAATGCAATGCTACTACTTGTCTGTAAAAATGTCACAAGTTTAAAGGATAACAGAATCCCCGTAAAGATAATACCACCAGATCAGTGGTTACTCTCTTCTACTTAATTTTACTTACTACATTGACTGAACTAATAATCTAATGAGCATAGGACCCCTTGTAACACACCGACTCTTAATTTACTACTGTGTTTTACTTTAAACTCAATCAAAAAAAGAAAATAAATATTTCAGAAACCCTTCGTTAGATTAAATGCTAAGTGGTAAACTAAGGTAACTAGTGAGTTAATTATATACTATTTAACTATGTTGGAGGAGTAATGTTACATACGGGCAAGCTACAGCTCTATGTTAACTAGTTAATTACAAAAGAAAATAGAAAATCAAATATTTCTGTTTACAGAAAGAAGGGGAGAAACGATGTAGCAGTCATAAAATTAGAAGGCACAGACTTGCTCAGTATTAATCTACAAGTGTGAAACAAGGAGGGTGAGGAAAACATCTTGATTCAACCCTTTTACAGGTGTCTTTTGCCTCTATCACTAATAATGCACACGTAGATACGATTCATAGATGCTCAAATTGGCAGTCAGTCAGTCACTAATGATTTGCATTGCCATGAAAATAGGTTGTTATTATGTTTGAGTTGTAATTACTCAGAAATCGATAGTCAAGCCAATAAGAGGACTAGTGTTTATACGCTGGGTTCTTATATCAACTTTACGCGTGTTAGTCGAATTTGAGTAGCATGAAACTAAGGGATGCTTGGTACAAGTCAAGGAATGGGATGGGGAATAGAAATGGGAATACAATGCAATGACAATTGTCTCTATCGACAATTTGGATGGGTCAAAGAGTGGGGAAATACAAGGAAAACAAAGCATTCTAATGTCATTTATTTATGGTTTCTTGCTCACAAACTCACTAGATTGAAGTTCAGTTGACTTCTTTTTCAGCAATAATGAATTTGGGAAGAAGGCACCACAGATCAGTATTGTTATTTGGCTATGAAAACAATATCATGCCAATAAACAGGAGATGAATGGATTTATTATTGATGTAATCACGTAGCTTCATCATCTAATATGCCTACTTAAATTCAGAGACAAGGTTTGAGAATACATTCTTGGCTTCTTGCTATCTTCTCCTACCAATAATGTACTGATCTTGTGTTCAGATGTGTCCAGCTTATTCGTTATCACTCTGTTCCCCACCCTATATACCCACTTCAAAATGGAAGGATTGGAGTTTAAAACTTTATACTCCCTAAAATACTTGCCATCATTTGAACATATGCATATAAATGGTGTATCAAAGGCAAGAGAAAAATTGACATTTTAGTAACGCAAATCTTCATTTATTACACTCATCATAAAAGGTAGACAATAGAAGCGGGACAAAGGAAGTAAAATGAAGCTTGTGTACCAGATATAAGTTATAGCAAATGAAGAACATTGGTATAAGCTAAAGCAAAGTCATAACATGCACATGCTGTGAAAGAATGTTTCAGAATGAAAGGGTTTTTTTATGTGTAGCTTTCTGTTAGTTGTCACTTGTCAAAGCAAAACTGTAATATGCATCCTCAGGTGATCTATTAGTTCCCTAAGGACAAAGGACAAAGCATGGTTTGAGTTCAACAGATTACACTCCTTTGCAATTATTTGAGCACAAAGCTTCCACCGTGTATAGCACACTTAAACGCATATAAACTGGCGCCGGCCTCTAAATGCAGTCAATACGCCAATTCTAGTGTAGCAATTTACCCTTAAACCATACATTATGCGAGCAACTTTTGTTTTCTTTGAAAAAAGTAGTTATTGGGGCTTAGTGTAATGTAGAATCAGGTGTCGCTCAAACTTGAATTTCAAAGAAGCTGATACTTCCTTCAGACTTCAGAGTGCTCGCTGATACAGCTTATGCTATTACGGTAACTTTTCAAATAGTGGCATCGTCTATCACTTAATAGGCAATGATTGTATTTACTTGCACAATGGATGTGACTTTTAACTTGGATCAGAGTTATTTAAAGGAAGAAACAGGAGTAATATGGCAACGTTACTTGGGCCAGCTTCCTTCAATTAGTGGACTAATATGAATCCATATCACCCTCAAACCTCACAAAGAAGAACAAAAACTGGTCCCACATCAAATACTTCAGGCAACATATATATGAATTGTACAGTCAAATGAATCAAACTCGATAGTTCAGAAAAACCAATAACAGCAAACACTTACAAAAATGAAACTTACTTTATAACATTAATTTGATGAACACAGATCATTTAGCTTTGCTATGTCCAGCCTTCACTTCATCTGAATCGGAGTCACTAGCATTGTAGCCTATCAAAATATTAACAAAACGACATAAGTCAACAAAGTGACAAACTACTTAGCTGCCTCTAAATAAACAAAACATAGGAAAAGAGTACAGACAAACCTGGGCGTTTATCACCAACCTTCCATACAGAGCTCCGACTCCTGGAGGCTGCTCTAATCCAAGCTTGTCCCTAACATCCAAACCATCTAACTAATTCACAAATCTCCTAAAAACAGCTAAGTTTACGCATGGAAAAGTGACAGTCTGTTAACAAGATAATGTATTAAGGTTGGGTGTTTGGGATTGCTTATTAGAGCCACTTATATACTTATTGTGTTTTAATACAACAAGATTAACAGTTGTGAGTTGAAAAGAAAACTGCTTTATCTGATTCTGTTATTCTAGTATCTGGAACACTGAATAGACATAACATTGCGTTTTGTTAAAAAGCATAAGGAGTTCCAAAGCAATCCCAAACACCCTATGGGCTATGGAGACTTCATCAATGACATTCTTATAACTTTACAAGGTATTTGGGCTTGCATCTTGGAGATCATCTCATTATTGCAATGTGCAAATGTATAATGTTTTTATAACGCAATCCCATACACCCCATAAGAAACATGGTTTGGTTTATCCAATATCAACGTACTTTCCTTATAGGATACCTGAACTTAAAAATTACCAACATACACCGCATACTTTCAAATTTCGCCTACATGCCAATGGGAATTTTGGTATTATATTGAGTTATGACACGCCAGCATAAGTCTATGTTTGGAAACGAGATTCTTGGAGTGTATACAAGCATTTAAAACATAATGCTTGTTTGGCAAGTAGGGTTTAGCTTTGTTTAAGCACTCCTATTTAAAACACTATTAGAGGCGTAGGGGCTATTGGGGTATGATAACTCTACATTTGGGAAAGTAAGTTTCTATTTAATGGGACTAAAACATAGGCAATAGTTAAAAAGCACCTTATGAGCATCCTTAACAACGCCATAGCCGCTACAAAACATCTGACCAACAAGCACTTGCATATTAACATCACCAGATTCAGCTTCTTTTAAGGTATCTCCAAACCATCTTCTGGTACACTCCAACACCACTTCCTTTAACGGAACCCTTTTGTTCATTAACTTATTATTATTCTCTTCCATTATAATCTTTGACTTTTGTTGTTGCTGTTGTTTTTGGGATTGAACTATTCGGACCCCTTTGGGTTTTGCGGGTTCGGGTGGAGGGACAACCCGGGTCTTGTTGGAAACGGATTTTTTGGTTTGGTGTTTGATTCTGTCGGAGGTTATGATTCTTGATGCGATGTCTTGTAACCTTGCTGCTGATGGAACTGATTTTCCCATGTACGCTTTTTTTGTGTTTGCTTTTCAATTTCAATGATTTTGTTATCTGGTTTTTCTAAACACTGGTTTCTCCATTTTTCTTTCTTTTTTTAATGATTTTCACCATTTTTTATTTTTCTTATCAATTCTTTTTCTAGAAACTTTATAGTAGTTTTTTTTGCGATTGCTTTTTTTTAATTTGGCAAGGTTCGTCTTGTTAAATTTTTAAAAAAAATCACAAAGTTAACTTTTGTAGAATTTGATATCTAAGTCACACAAACAAGTAAAGATGTAAAAATCTAGAGAGAGAAAAAGTGGTTAGAACACTTCTAGAGAGAGAAAGAAATATGAAATGTGTATTAAGTGAAATGAAGCAACACATCTCCAAGGCATGGAGATGATATTTATGTGATGGTTTGGCCGGCCACTCATGGATAGTCCATGAGTCGGCCCGGTTAGCTTACAACTTAATTAAATGCTTACACTACGAGCTAAGGACTATTGCAATGGTAGTGACCGAGTCTTTCTCGATTCTTAACAATCTCCTTTAAGGGAGGTTACTCCAATTTACAATAAATTTAAGCTTAGCATTCTATGAATGTCTTTAGTCGTAGTCTTGAATCTTTTGTCTTTATCTTGTGACTTTATGTAGTGTATATTGATCACGAGCTTGTTCCAACATGCTTGATAAACTGTGATCTTGAACTTCATAAGGTCATCTATCTTGCATTGTCTCTTGAACATCTTTGTGATTGTTTGCCTTCTTGCGATCTTGTGACTTTTAGACCAACATGCTCATACTTTCCTTCATCTTGAAAGCTATTGAACAATCTCCCTTTGGAATGCTCCATCTTGAACACTTTGTGACTTCAAGAAAGACGTTGAGTATCATAGTAGCGGAAGACTTGAGTAACATGTACTTGAGCTTTCATCATGTCTTTATATTCGTCGAACGGGTATGAGCATGTGGCTATGAATTCAACTATGCTGGAAAGAGGTACCACCACCTTTGTATAAATCTGCATTTATAAGGGTTAGCAATAAAGGTTGTGGACGAATATCGCTTTGTCAGTCGTCCGTGTTTTGTTGGATTAACCTCCGGTTCCATAAGGACCGACCTATGATCAGGTATATTCAATTTAAAAGAATCTCCTTGACAGAATTTCCAGCTTGAAGTATTGAATCCTCTAACACATATGCATTAGATTCATCGTACTTGCTTGTTCTCATTACCGGAACGTCTTAAAGTAGACAGCACGATAAGAGTGAATCGGTTAGTTACTATCTAGCTGATTAAGTCGTCAATTCGTGTTCAGCTTTCCTATGCCCAGATGCCCTTTTGAGGCTGCCCATGGACATAAGATTGAAAATTGATTTGAAAAATCATTTGACGTGTTAATGAGTATAGAGTTTTATAACACGCCAAAGGTTTTATCTTAACAAAACATCCGTCAAATCATATACTGAACCGATATTGATATTCAGTTGTCACAAGTTAGATCCGTATAGGATCGCACGAGTCACCTACCGCAGTGCTTGTTTGATGTTGGCATTGGAAGGATTTCCATCGTCACTGTGAATACTATGAAGTATCACTCTGATGTTCTGGCAAAATCACAAGGATAATGCGTAGGACTCCTTTTATACCACTTGTGTTCACAGTGTATGAACAACAAGTGTAGTATGGAATTGTGTCCTAATGAGATTTATTGATGATCTCTTTTGGCTCTAGACTCAATAAGTGCGTTTTGCTTTTAGTGATCGGAGGCTGGAGCTGACTGCCACCTTTTCAATACCAACTAAATCAGAGTGACAAAGTCGATAGATAACATGTTTTATCTCCGTGAGAAATGAAACAAGAATATTTTGAGAGACCTTGAGTGGCTAGGGAGGGTTGTGCATTGCATCACTGGGTCCATGATGACTATCTTATATACCAACAATCATCTTTGTGATTCTGATAGCATATGTATTGACCCGGTTTTTGCCTAAGTGTAAGGAGGGCTTCTTTCTTTTCACCCTTTATCTTTACAATTCTTTTTCATTCTTCAATCCCTTCAATGTTTACCAAGACGTCGTCACTAGCACCTTGTTGTGATTGTTCTAGTGCTAGCTCATGCCTTAGTCAACATTTTTTCCCTTATTTTCATTCAACTCTATCTTTCCTAAGGACTTCTATTTCTATTTGAAGGAATGTCCTTGGGTAGACCCATCTGGTTCTGGCTGGATCATGGAACTAATACCTATCCTTAACCGCCTTATATCCCCATAAAAATAAGCACTTGGTCGGTCATTGGGTATATCCATTGCAGCCATCAAAACCATTTGAAAAATCAATCAAGGTAATTGTGATATAAATCAAAACATTTGTACCTTGATGGTTTCATCTTTCAGAAATGCTCCCCTTCATATGTGCATCGATATTCAAAAACATTTTGCACATGAAAAGGAGGAGTATGCACTTAAGTCTTTTAAGATCGCGTTTATTAATTGCATATTTTAATCACATTTTCTCCCATTATCAAAAATGTCAAATCGTTTGATATTTTGGATATCAATTGATTAAAACTTTCGGGGATAAAAATGTTACTGATTAGCATGCTTATTAGGAACATTTTTATGCTCCCCCTCAATTAATGAGAGTATGATATGGTTTTGAGTATCTATTTTGAAAGATTTTGAATTTATTGAAAAATTCTTGAAAATTTGTACTTAAACACTATATACATATTAAATTACACTACATATTCACATATTCACAAGATAAAGTATGAGACCGGACCTGAGAAGATAAAACCAAGTATGACAAAGTCATACTGTTCGCAGCAGTAGTCGTTTGTCCGTCTCAATATTCCTTTCACCAACCAATCCTTCCAAGCTCCGCATGATCTGTCTCTCCAGCAGCAGGTTGTCAATCTTTTTCACCATAGTGTGTGTCCGAATCTGATCCTTGTTTGTCCATTTTCTCTTTGGCATGTCTTTGTTATATCCCAACACAAAGTTTTGCAGCCTTTCATTGAGAATCTTACGAACAAACTTGAGCTTTCCGTCACAAAACTTGTAAAGCTCATCAGCTCGCATCAGTCTCTTTCGTTTTCTCTTATTCAGATACACAACCCCCTCTGGATCATATGTTGTGGTGTACTGCTCTTTGTATGAGATTCCATCAAATGTGGTTTGTGGCTTGGTGATGTTGAGCTTTTTATGATAACTCTCTACTCCAAGTTGTACATCTTCGACCCTTTTCTTAATGACGAGACTTCGAGTAAACATGCGTAGTGCAATTACCAAATCAACAATGTCATTGAAAGGGAGGTTGAAGAGCTTGTTTTGAACATGAAGTAGAAGCATATCTTCGATATCATTTAGGTGTAGTCTTAGACAATCACCTTCTTTGAACGTATATTCTTTCTGATCAGCTCTTCTTACCACTATCTATTCCAAATAACCATATCAAAATTGTTTATCAACCTTTACCCTGATGACACTTAGAATCCTCATCGTAGAGTAGACTTCATGTCGTGATATCCTATTGGTTTGTGATCTGTAGAACAACTGACGTTTGGGTCCCCAGTGATAGATTCCCAGTTCAACATTCCTGTCATAAGCCACTTTGACTGGACTCCACAACCTTAGAATCATATCTTCAATGCCTTCTAATTCGTACTTTGCAGCCTTTGTCTTTGTAATTGATGCAGAATATTTCCTTTCCGTGTTTCCTCTCTTTTAATATACAAGATCATTATTAAAAAAGAATTCGACAAGAATGGTTAGGTGACTTGGATGGTCTTGAAAAGGTAGTGGCTTGCTCAAGTCATATGGGCATCTGTCACCTTCAGGATTTGCCCAATCAAGTTGATCTGATAGAGCTAAATAGCATTGTTCCATGTTGTACTCCAGTTCAATGCTACTTCTGCAGGTTCCTTTAAGAAGCTTGTAGACGGGTCCTACTAAGTCTGCTTTGGTGATCTTGTCTTTCTTGAGATGGTTCATAGCAAACTTAGTGAAGTCAATAGGAGTAGCCATCAGATCATCAAAGGTGAGTGGGTTTTTCTCAGCATTCACCATATCATTAAACCAAGTCTGTTCTGGTCAATCATCAACATTTAGGTCATTGTTCTATTTTGGATCAAGAGTTTCTGGTCTGAGGTTGCTTGAACCAAGTGGACTTGTATTTCTTTGGATCAACATCATCTTGTAGTTGATTAGCATCATTTACCACATCATCTAAAATAGGTTCTTCTACATCCATTGCCACCTCTAGAATAGGTTCTTCAACTGTTTCTTCTGCATTCACAGATTTGTTAGTTTTAGAAGTTTTGGGTGGAGTTTTACCTTTGGATGACTCTTTAGATGTTGATGATTTCTTTGATGGCTTAGCATATTACCTTCTTCTCCTTTTCAGTGTCTGCAGGAGGGTCTTGATCTTCATCATCGCCGCGTTTCCGCTTAAGAACTGAAACGCCCCTTTTTCGACTCTAAA
Source organism: Tanacetum coccineum (assembly GCA_026074375.1). Taxonomy (NCBI): domain Eukaryota; kingdom Viridiplantae; phylum Streptophyta; class Magnoliopsida; order Asterales; family Asteraceae; genus Tanacetum; species Tanacetum coccineum. The sequence goes on from BQNB010085631.1 coordinate 28,296, forward strand.
ATTTACCAAAAATTTAAAAACTTTTGCTCATACACACGACCAAAAATGACCTTATGCCATTCCTTAATAAATTGATAAAAATACATTACCATTCAACCCTTGAAATTTTCATAAACATAAAATAGA
>BQNB010085632.1:0-12092 GCA_026074375.1 Tanacetum coccineum
TTTACGTAGTATGAAATTATATTTGTTATTATCAAAACATGAAGATCATTAAATATAAATATCGTTTTTGCATGAATATTTGTATTAACATGTTGTGCTGATGATAACCATTACCTTGTTGAGACTGGAAATTAGATCATCATAAGGTAGAAATGATAGGACCACAAGTCCTGAATCCATTGGTAGAAATAATGCTTGTGATGGTTGATGAACATCAGATGCTTAATAGGATTGATGATGAGCCACTTATGGATGGTTAGCAACCGGTGTCTGGTAAGATCGTTGCTGAACCATGGGTACATCATTCAATTGCTGTTGTGCAGGAGGTGAGTAGTATTGTTGAGCAAAAGGTAAGAGTTGTTGATGATACTAAGTCTGATTATAGTAAGATGGAGACGAGTTGTATATGTTAGCCACCAATGCAAGAGGATTCGAGAATCGTTCCTTTGTTATACGAACTTTATTTGCATGAGCTTCATGTTATCTCAAATAAGCGTACAATTGGTCAAATTTGGTCCTATGTAAGTCCTTGGAAGCTTCACATACATAACAAATTTGCTCCATTCAGGCTATAGATGATTGATAAACTTTGTATTTACTTGAATTGGTCTCATTGTCATTCCAATGGTATGCATATCATTTATCAGTTGTGCAAACCTCAAGTGGTACGAATGAATTGTCTCTCAAAGAACGAAGGTAAACATGTCAAACTCATCATACAACTTCGACTCTCTTTCTTGCAATGAGATTTTAGAATCTTCAATGAGTAACTTAACTCTATCCCAAATGTGTTTGGCCTCTTCATGATGATTCACTAGATTCTAAATATCTTGTGGTGAGCCTTGTAGAAAAATGTTTGTTGCTTTTAGGTCCCAAGCTTCACGAATCTTTTCAGCATCTGTAAGCTCATCATATCTTCTATCTCTGACAGTTGCAAGTGTAGTTGTAGTTCCAGGTTCTGTTACTGTTCCATATTTTAAAGGTCCATTGAGGACTGAGTCAACAAGTAGCTTTACGTTTCCTTTCCTTTGATGTAGAGTAGCATTCGGCTTGCCCAAGAACTATACTGAGTCTTATCAAGCATAGGGGGATGGTTGTCAGCCCCTACTACAATCGCATTCTCTACCAATGAAAAACTCATCATGAAATGATTATTGTGTGAAAAGATATAACTGGATCGTTCAGTGATAAGTGGTTGTGTTGTTTGTGGAAGGTGATTAAGATTGGTTCTTGTTTTAAGTCCGTGAAAAATTCAATAGAAATCTATTTCGCGGGATTTTACAAATCTTGATTAAACCGTGAAAATAAGTGTATATTTTGCGGGATTTTACAGATGCAAGAAAAAATTGTGAAATAAGAATCCTGTATAATTCGCCTGTATATTTCGTCTGAATAAACACAATGCATATTTCGCCTAATTAAGCAAGAGGTATATTTCGCTAGAATAAACAAAAGGTATATTTCGCCTAAATAAACACGAGGTATATTTCGCCTGAATAAGCACGAGGTATATTTCGCCTAAATAAACACAAGATATATTTCGCCTAAATAAACACAAGGTATATTTCGCCTGAATAAACACAAGGTATATTTCGCCTTCTAAAACCTGTGTATATTTCGCCTTCTAAAACCCATGTATATTTTGCCTTCTAAAACCTGTGTATGTTTCGCCTTCTAAAAACCTGTGTGTATTTCTCCTTCTAAAACCTGTGTATATTTCACCTTCTTCAAAGACTGTATATTTCGCCTTCTACAAAAAAATACGAAACCCAACTTTTAAATCACCTAAAAACACACTTTTTAACATTTTTTTTGAATTCTTTTTAGCAAAATTAAGTATCCCTAGGCTAGATCTAACATAAAAATACAAACATTAAGGTTTTTAACAACAAAAACTTATGTTTTAATTATTTCGTATATCACGCCCAAAACACTTAAAACCGAATGTTTTCAAGGGAAAAACGCATACAAAACTCACTAAATCACCCCATGGCGACTGATAACAATTTTAGGATGTCAAATCACACAACCAAAACAAATAAAAGAAAAAAAATAGAATTATAGAGAGAGAAAGAATGGTTGGAACACTTAAAGAGAGAAAAAAATATGTAGTATGTGAAATATCCAAATGAACCAACACCCTCTCCAAGGCATGAAGAGGGTATTTATATCCTTACATGGGTTAGCTAACCCATGGATAATTCATGGGTTTCCCGGGTTAGCTTACTTATTACACAACGTTTATTTTTTGGGTAAAAGGGAATTCATACCCTGGTAAAATATATTACACCAAAAAATCGTTTAAGAACAATGGAATGTGACTGAGTATCACATTAACCTCAAGCCTATGCTTGAACATCCACTAGATCATATGACATGCCACATGGCTACTACTACCTACCAATTACATAACCAATAACCCCAATAGGGAAAAACCACCTAATGGAGCAAGAACCAAAACACGTAAACATAAAACTACACAAAAACAGCCTCGGGTAACTCCCAAAGCCGAGCCATCCTCCCACCACTTTTGGACTTCTTAAACTTGCATGACAATAATTTAAGGCGAACCGATGATTGGATACACTCACAAATCTGAATAGGCTTTCTTTTGCAATTCTTGAATAAACGCCAATTCCTCTCTTGCCATATGTAGTAAGCCGATGCCGCAACCACAAGTTTAGCAATAAGACTTAGGATAGATCTTCTACTAGCAATAGGAATCAAACCTGTAATAATGGCATAAATATTAGGACTAGAAGAATCAAGACCAGCAAGGCCTTTCATCCGATCCCAAACTTCACTCGCGAACGGACATTCAAAAAACAAATGATCATGAGAGTCCGGCTGAATCCCACACAAAGAACATAAAGAACCCAAGGAATCCGACACATCCCAAATGCTAATCAAATCCTGCGTCTTTAATTTTCTCTTAACAACAAGCCAAAGGTTAAAAGCATGCCGAGGTATACAAGAAGCAAACCAAACCATAGGATACCAATCAACTTGAGGGCATCTAGGACGAATATCGGACCATACCTGAGCGACCGAAAATGGCTTAGACACCCCTTGGCTGTTACGCCAAACCAAGCAATCAGATCTGCTCACCACAAGGGGAACATGACACGTACTAAGGAAAGGGTATTTAGAAAGAAGGTCTTGAGGCCAATTCCAAGCACCGTCCTGAATAATATCCCTAACCTTAGACGTATGAGAAAGACCAGCTCTAAAGATATCACGCGAAGAGATAAGATTTGCAAGAGGCCCCATCTCACACCACTTATCAAACCAAAGAGACGTAGCAGCCCCGTCTCCTAAATTACACCAAATAAACTCACTGATAGTAGGGCGAAGCTGAAGAATCTTCCTCCACCCCTAAGACACATTACCACGTAACAGAATGTCCCAAAAACTACGACCCTTCAATTTATATTCATGTATCCATTTTACCCATAACGACTCCTTAAGAGAAAGAAGCTTCCAAATATGAGCAATCATAAGAGCAGAATTGAATACCTCAAGCCGACGAATACCAAGACCACCCTCATTTTTAGGAAGACAAACAACCTCCCACGCCACTTTAGAACGACCCTTCTTCAAGCTGCTAGGACTCCATAAAAAACCCCTCATGAGCTGCTCAATATTAAGAAGAACACGAGAAGGAAGAATAAACACCGAAGCCCAATAAATGTGCATAGCTCCAAGAACCGATCTTATCAATTGAAGACGACCAGCCGCTGAAAGAGACTTGTTTTTCCAGTCTTGGATTCGAGTTTGAACCCTATCAATAAGCTCAACACAATCTCTTATCAAGAGTCTAGACGACACCAAAGGAACACCCAAATATTTAACCGGAAGCTTTCCCTCTTCAAATGGCAGAATTTGGAGAATAGAAAGCTTAACATGATTAAGGACATTACAGAAATATGCCGTGCTCTTAGGAAGACTAGGAGTTAAGCCCGACGCTCCTTTAAACTCTTCCAAAGCCTCCTTAATAATACTAGCTGAATGAACATCACCATATGCAAAAAGGAACAAATCATCCGCAAAACAAAGGTTAATAAGCTCCAGTTTAGAGCAAAACCTGTGATAAGTGAAGACCTGGGACTCATGAACTCTCCTTTGCAACATTAGAGTGAGAACTTCCATAACAAGTGTGAATAAGTAAGGAGACAGCGGGTCTCCTTGACGAAGACCTCTCTTACCACGGAAGTACCCATGAAGCGAGCCATTAACACAAATAGAGTATGAAGTAGTGGTCACACACTCCATTATCCAAGCAATCATCCGAGCATGAAAACCAAACCCATGAAGAATCCTACGCAAAAACTCCCAATCCACCGTGTCATAGGCTTTTTGGATGTCCACTTTGAAAGCACACCTAGGAGTACCCCGATCCAAGTGGTAGTTATGCATAAGCTCCTGAGTGAGAAGAATATTATCCGTAATACTACGACCCGGGATAAACGCCGATTGATTAGGGCTGATCAGAAACTTCAGGCTATGTTTAATACGATTAGCAATGATCTTGCTAATGCATTTAAACAAAACATTACAACATGAGATAGGCCGGTAATCATTAACACGAGTGGGAGACTTAACCTTAGGAATTAGGGCAATAATAGTGTGGTTAAGTTCTTTGAGCAGATTTCCATTCCTGAAAAACTCACAAATAGCATTAGTAACATCATCCGCTACCACCTCCCAAGCTGCCTTGAAAAAACAAGCCGTATATCCATCCGGACCAGGAGATTTATCATCTCCCATAGAAAAAAGAGCTTCCTTAACCTCTTGAGGAGTCACATTACGAACCATATTAGTAGCCACCTGCTCATTAAGACACGTTTTGAACAGATTAAAGTCATTAAAACCTTGCGTCTCACCAGCAAGACCAAGGAACATCTCATAATGAGAAACAAAAATGTTAGGAACCGCCTCATTAACAAAGACCAGCCCCTCCGCATTAGTAATAGTATCAATACGATTAACAAAAAGCCCCTCCTCATTAACACAACGTTTAACTACAAGCTAAGAACTATTATTTTGAAAGTGACTGAGTCTTTTCTTGATTATTAAGAATATGGATATTTGAAGCTATTATAAATAATCAGACTATAATTACCGTTTGCTTGTTGAAATTAGATTTTATTAAAATGATCAGACTTTAACTAAGGTGGGTGATTTGACTTGAGCCTGAGGTACAAGATAGGAGAAAACATGATTGATATTTACAAGCATCGTGATCAATCGAATAGTGACTAGATTAATTTGGGCCTTAGTCTTTACTGAATTAATGGTTGCTATGTGTTTATGTAGATAGGAGAAAACATGATTGATATTTACAAGCATCGTGATCAATCGAATAGTGACTAGATTAATTTGGGCCTTAGTCTTTACTGAATTAATGGTTGCAATATCATGTGTTTATGTCATAGGAGAAAACAAAGATGATATTTACAAGCATCGTGATCAATCGAATAGTGACTAGATTAATTTGGGCCTTAGTCTTTAATGAATTAATGGTTGCTATGTGTTTATGTATGCATGCTTTTTGGGTGGTTAATTATTAAAGAGTTAAATATTGATGATGCTAATTATTTTGTTATTTTGCATTGTATTTCTTCTTCATTATCTATACTATCTATAATGAAAAAATCTACAAACCTTGAAAGTGAAAAAATTAAGTAATTTATTTATGGAAACTATAATCTAGGTTTAATCAATGTTTTGGAAACTGGGTATCCAATCAGCCCGGTCGAGTCATCGGGTCAACCGGTTCGACCAACGGATGAAACCGGATTTTGAAATTTTTAAAAACCGGTTTAATGTGTCCAGTTTTTCGACCGGAAACGGTTCAACTAGTTGAACCGGCCGGGTCAAAACGGGTTTCAAAACATTATGTTTAATCTCCAAATCTTCAAACTTTTATTATTTTTCATTTATAACTCATATTTTTTTTATCACTACAACTATCTACTGCTGTAAAATCTCGTTGTTATGCACGGATACTCATCTAGCTCTTGATATGAGAAAGCAGGTTGAGAACATGGTTAGTTGGGTAAAATTATATAAGAAAGGTCTCGAAATATAAAATTGAGCAATTTAGTACGAATAGCCTCTGTCGTAGCTCTTTGCAAATAAAAGCTTGAACATCCAATTAAGCTCTCCAACCTCCAGCTCCATCAACTTTTCTTGCGAAAACATAAATAATTTGGATTATATAATATTAAAAAACACGACTTTGAATATTATTGTATTTTTGTGATCGTTAAGGTTGTAAATGAGTGGCTTATATAGAAGAATATCATGATAGGTGAATCTATTATTTTTTATTGTGCCATAAGAAAAAAAGACATGATGAGCTTTTCGAACAGCTATAAGTCATATATAATATAGTAGGGGTGTGCACGGTTTGGTTTGAGTCGGTTTTTGGCTAAAACCGAACCGAAATATTCGGTTTTTATAAAACCAAAAAACCGAAACCGCTCGGTTTTTGGCGGTTCGGTTTTTGCGGTTCGGTTTTTCGGTTTTTTCGGTTTCAAACCGTTAAATTTGGTTTTTGCTATTTTATATTAATAAACTTGTTTTAAATAGAAAATTGGTTATTTTTTTTATTTTTTTTGGGCAATATGAGCATAATAATGGTTACACAAATTTTTACAATTATACACATATAAATGAGAAACACACACATGCATGTGAAAATACACATAATATGATCATTGTCATATTAATTATATATTATTATAAAACTGGTTTGGTTCGGTTCGGTTTTTACGGTTCGGTTTTTGAACAAAAACCGAAACCGAACCGAAATTTTTCGGTTTTTGAAAAATTAAAAACCGAACCATCGGTTTTTAGTTTCGGTCGGTTTTTTTGGTTTTCGGTTCGGTTTTGGTTTTTTCGGTTTCTTCTGCTCACCCCTTGTTATGCACGGATACTCGTCTAGCTCTTGATATGAGAAAGCAGGTTGAGAACATGGTTAGTTGGGTAAAATTATATAAGAAAGGTCTCGAAATATAAAATTGAGCAATTTAGTACGAATAGCCTCTGTCGTAGCTCTTTGCAAATAAAAGCTTGAACATCCAATTAAGCTCTCCAACCTCCAGCTCCATCAACTTTTCTTGCGAAAACATAAATAATTTGGATTATATAATATTAAAAAACACGACTTTGAATATTATTGTATTTTTGTGATCGTTAAGGTTGTAAATGAGTGGCTTATATAGAAGAATTATATAGAAGAATATCATGATAGGTGAATCTATTATTTTTTATTGTGCCATAAGAAAAAAAGACATGATGAGCTTTTCGAACAGCTATAAGTCATATATAATATAGAGTGTATATTACTTTGTGGCTAGGGAGTAACCACACCATATGTTTTAGCAACAGAAAATTTGAGGTGAGGGAATATAACATATAAATACCTCATGATTGGTTGATTTGCCAAAAAAAGGTTCATCCTAGGTTGGCCATTTCTACAAGAATATATATATTAAAGTAGTAATACAATAAAATATTAGAGAAAAGATATTATAAATTGTAAGAAAAAAGAGTTGTAGGCTCTAAAATTAGACAGAGATAGGAACCCTTTCCAGCCATACTTTCATTTTTTTACATCAACTAGGCGACTACCCGTGCATAGCGGCGAAAATTTCTAGCGGCCGATAATTAACGATATGCGATATTGTGGTAAGTTTTTCATGTAACGTTCAAAATAGAACGTGAAAAAATCAAAATGTAATTGCAAACGGTTGTAACATGCGATAATTCAACTGAAGAAAAAATTCTTAACGTTTGTCAAAAACATATAAAAACATGTACTGAAACTGAAAATAAAATATTACATTAATTATGAGATAATAAATAACAACGTACGTTACTCGTCGCGTAAAACTTCTTGGTACATCCGTTATTTATTATCACCCAAGTAATTAAATACGTGTTTGTTCTACTATGTATTTTCTTAATTTGTTGAAATTGACTTTGTTCTACTATATTTTTTCTTAATAGTGCTAAAACAAGTTAGAAAACAATATGATCTTAAATACATCCCTTAAATATATTGCCAGCCATTAAGCTTAACTCTTTGTAAATTGACTTTGCTCTACTATATATTATCCTAACAAGTGGAACTGCGGCCCGTGCGTTGCGCGGGTCATGTTTTTGCTGGATTATTTAGCGTATATTTTGTTCCAGATTTTAAGGTTATTTAAAGTCACTTTGTATGTCATGAGTTTTTGCTGTCATATTTTTTAAATTTGAAAGGTTTTTTTTGGTAATTTTATAAATTATTTTATACATGTTCACGTTTTGGAAAAGTTTTTTTTCTTTCAAATACATATTAAACTTTGACAATTTTATAAGTTACTTATGATGCATATATTTTGGAAGATGCAACGATGTATGTTGCATTTATAATGCACATAGAGGGCCATGTATATTAAGAAACAATTTGAACTTGTCAATCAACATAAGTTATCCCAAAAGTTATGTAAATAAATGAGGGTTGAAAAGGTATTTGTTAACTTTCAGAATTAACAGTATGTTTATAGAGTTTCTAGGTTGTTTGCACAAATATGTACACGGTATTTAAATCACAAACATTAGCATACAATAAATTGTTCGCATATTTAAATCTCGAGGAATTATAGTAACGTTATTAAGTTATCTTTCGCATGTTTCAATCACAATAAATTGTTCGTAAATAAGACTTTGAAAACAATATATGTTTCAATCATAATAAATGCATTGTTTACTACTTGATTCTATGTCCTTTATGCGAAAAGAATGTGGAATCATCTAGCCATATTTTCTTTACTTGCCCTATATCTAGAGAGATATTTCGCAAGGTTTTGTTTTGGTGGGAGATTGATGTCATGATGGTTTCCTCTTATGACGAATGGTTAGAATGGTTGTGCACATGATGTTCGAATGTGTGGCAATACAGTTCTAATGGTCACACGATAAAAATGTTCATGTGTGACTAATTAGTAAATGGTGTCTTTTTTGGTACCATTGGTCACAAACATTAGCATACAATAAACTTTTCGCATATTTAAATCTTTCGCATATTTAAATCTCGAGGAATTATAGTAACGTTATTAAGTTATCTTTCGCATGTTTTAATCACAATAAATTGTTCGTAAATAAGACTTTGAAAACAATATATGTTTCAATCATAATAAATGCATTGTTTACTACTTAATAGTCATACCAAATATACCTAGATTATAAAAAATAGAAACACAATAAATACAAATTCGCCACACTTTACTATCATTTCAATGAACAAAAGTCAACTTACTACCATATCTTTCAATCGTATATTTCAGTCCAGCCATGTATTTTATTTATCGAATACTTTTAATAGATAGTTTTCAAGGGTTGTACATTTTTAAGAGATTTTACTTTTCAAAGTTTGTTGGTTTTTCTTTTATAGATAAGTAGAGATGTTAAGAATCCAGATTTACAAAAATTAAATAAAAACAGATTTGTAAAAATAACTATAAAATCGTATTTGTAATAGCGTCGGGAATTTCTAGCGATAAATAGTTGTACTGATGAAAAAAGTTTATAAGTTATAAATGAAAAATAATAAAAGTTTGATGGTTTGAAGATTAAACATAATGTTTTGAAACCCGGTTCGACCCAGCCGGTTCAACCGGTTCTGGTCAAATTATACCATTTTTTATACCCTATTAATTCAAAACTTCAATTATTATACAACATTTTCTTTTACAAACTTTTATTCACTTATTTAATTCACAACTTTAATCATTATACAACCTTTTCTTTTACACTACTTTATATCGAATCATTTTTATATATATTCTTGTCGGCTGGCTATCTTTTGATTATTGCTCTCAAAATAATTGTGTCGCCTGCCAGTTGCTATTGGGGTCCTCTTTTCTTTGTCCGCTCCTTTTTTTATATTCTTTTCGGCTCTTTTGTTTATCCTTTTTTTCTTATTTAAAAAAACATCTTATCCTTTGTGTTCATTTACAATGATGTATTCTATATCTTGGCTCCTAATTCAAATTATTCAGTTTGACTTGCTTTATGAAAATTTCAGCTTTCCCAATTCTCCATGTATAAACTATTCAATTTCGACCACTACAACAAATTTTTAGGTTTCCCACTTCCATAGAACGACAATATGTTTCATCAAATTTCAATGGCACACACCCAAATTACGACAACATTTATACACCCAAATTACAACAAACTATATAATAATTTATACATAAACTTAACATAGTCAAATTACTACATATTTTACACAGCAAAGTTACAACATTTATACAACAAACTTTATAACAATTTTTACAAGAACATACAAATACATTTTCACACGGGCGACTTGATTTTCCATCGAGAAGCTGGGTTTTCCGGCGTGTAGTTGGATTTTCCGGCGAGCAGATTTTTTTTCCGGCTAGCTGCGGCTGTTAAGAAAAACGTAAAAAAAAAGATTAACAAACGTACATATAGATCTATAAATAAAACTTATGAATCTATCTAAAAAAATATTATAAATCTATTAAAAATACCGTCATTGTCGTAAAAAAATTATATAACCTGTTTTTTCTGGCGACGCGAGACGACAACAACGATATAAGCAACGGCTATAAAACATGAAGATTCTTGTGGTGGTGATGTGGTTGTCGGCAGTAGTGGAAGAATCCGACGAGTTAGAATATTTGTGAAAAGTGAATGAGGATTGTTGTTTATATAGGGTTTTCAAAACCCTTTGGTGATAAAATTTGATTTGAATATTCCCGTCAATGGGTCAACCTAAGTATTAAAATATTTCCATAGATGAGTGAATCATGACATTAAGTTTTAAAGGTATTAAAAGGTTTCCATTAATTGACTCATATGTTATATGCTTACCGAAATCATGAGGAAGGTTTTTTAAGTATACAATTGTTATATTTAAGTGTACAACTGTTATATGTGTTTCAGCATTAATTGTTTAAGTTTTATGTTTTCAGTTTTCAAGATTTGTATAAAAATGCTTTATATGTAGTACTAGCTTATAGACCCGTGGATTCACGGGAAGTGTAGAAGAAATAATATATTAAGTAGTTAAATAAGTAAGAACTTATTTTGTAAGAAGTTACATTCATAAATAATGTAAGAAAAACACTGAAGGTAAACATGTTTCGTTAATATATGAAAGAAATAATCAGATAATAAGTGCATTATTAGATAAACATTTGAGTTTGTAACAATTAAATAAATAAATGTCATACTTTTAACGCAAGTCTGTGGTTTTGAACACGTGAGAACTTCAATCAGTTGCTTGATTAATATTTCTCAATAACATTATCAGGACTCTTACTTTTAACGCAAGTGTGTGGTTTGGAACACCTGAGAAATTCAATCAATTGATAAATTCTGATGAGAAAATGGATTGATCTATGGCGGCGCCACGTTCATTTTTATCTATGCTGTCGCAACTTAAGTAAGCCATTGAAAATTTCTCCAACAAATGATCGTTTATAGTGTCCACAACTTCATTCGTTTGAGCAAGAATGGCCTTTTCTTAGATATATGACAGATCATTTATGTTATCTAAACTGTTTGGATAAGTAAAATCGATAATAGATGTTACCTGGTGAGCCGCATGTATAAGAATTTTGTCAGTTACATCTATCGAAACCTCTCTGTCGTTTGCTTTTTGCGGTCCAATGAAATAAGGTAATTAAGTAATCATGTTCATAATATGATGATATAAGATAACATTATTTAGGAGAATTTGACAAATAAAAGAACGGTGCAATATGGTGTTACCTGACTATTCACATAAAATCACCCATATCAACTCGTTACACAATATTACCCATATCAACCTTACACAAAATTACCCATATCAACCTATTACACAAAATCGCCCATATTGACTCATTACACAAAACAATTATAACAGTGACACTTAGTGGGTTTTACCATTAGAATCATTTCCCACCAGTAGAAAAATCTAATGGTAGAATGAATGTAACACAACTGTAAAACCCTAAAATCAGAACAAGTGCAAAATTACCAAAATACCCCTAATGTCAGAAAATTTAATAAAAGCATGAATA
>BQNB010085634.1:0-28421 GCA_026074375.1 Tanacetum coccineum
AAAGTTTAAAAAATATATTTTCTTTTACTTAATTACCAATATATTAATACAATCTTTTATTTTGTTTAACCAACCCGAGTTCAAACTACGCAAGATGATGAAAATATTTAGATATTTTCTTGGAAGAGAGATAATTTGTTAGAAATATTTTAAAAGGACAAATACACTATTTTTCAAAGATATATCAATTAGAAATGCCCGACTCAAAGGAAAATATAAAATACAAGTTTTACGTTAAAACCTCAAAATTTTAACCACTATGTAGTATTTTGCATTTTTGACTTATATAAGTTTAGAATGAAGACTTGAATTATTTTTAAATAAATATAGACTCAATTATCTTCGAAATGGCCGGTGGCGCGACTTCTACCGACTTACGGTTAATTTTATATGATTTTTTAAAGTTTGTCAAATTCTGCTAAAATAGACAGACGGCCCCCATAAAGGTGACGGCTCTCAGATATATTAGGGGGCCGCCCGAACATTTAGGGGACCGCCACCAAAGACCCAAAAACACGTTTTTGTATTAAATCATTTGGTAACTTAATGTAGGGACGTAGGACCACAGGAAGTTGTTCCAGCACATAAAACACGTGTTTTAGACATCATTTTTACTCCTAGGACTTACAAAGACGTATTTTACACTTACAAGCTTTTTGAGAATATTTTCAGTCAAGCTAGTATACGTGGTATATTTAACAACAAAACTAATACGAATCAAGCAACAAAACAATTTTCATATTTAATTCCCCTTCATGGGTAATTTGATACATGGGTCGTACTCTATTTTAAAAACCATTTGTTTTGAAAACTAGAGCGACGTGGCTCCTGATACCAATTGTGGAAACCGTAGAGGGGGGTGAATACGTTTCTTTTTAGAAACTTTAAATCTTTTGTATCAATTATTACATCACTCTCTGCCGGCGGTCCCATAAATATATGTGGCCGACTCATATGTTATATGGGGGCCCGCCAAGTATATTCAGGGGGCCGCCTGATTATGGGACCCGTCCGAGAAGAGTTTTTTGGACAGATTACATTTGGTATCAAATCACCAATCAACTTTGACGCAATATGAGAAGTGTCGATCATAGGTTTACAATAGCTAAAACATATTATAACAATATAATCACACTCACAATATTTAGCACAAAGAGCTACATAACTTTAACTAACAGGATATACACAACCATTCACACAATCATGAGTACAATGCAAGTATAAAAGTAAAGCGATAAATGTAAATAAATAAGTAAAGCGAAGGGTAAAAGAAAATGCAAACCGACACGATGATTTATAGTGGTTCGGTCACGAAGCTCCTCTTCGCCCTACTCCACTCCTCGAGTATCCAACTCGAGAGTTACTTCACTAATCAACAAGCTCCCTTTCGGCGGAGAAAACCTTATACCAAAGCTTACATTATTTTTCGACACTAAGCTAGATGTCGAGTTCTTCTTCGGGTACAACCAAACCCGTTATGTTTTATGGCCCAACATAACAAACCTTGTGTTTTATGGCCTAAACACATAAACCGCGTCGCTTACATTATTTTCCGACACTAAGCTAAATGTCGAGTCCTAATCTTAGCTAGAACCAATCTACCACTTTATCAATGTATTTTAAGGCCTAAAATACTAACCAACCCACAATCAACCCATCCAAATATACACATCATTTGGATCTACACACTACTAAATATTGGAAGACATTGACTCGATCTATATGTAACAAATGTTACAAATAGACTAACTAGACTACATAACTTTGGATCTTGAAGATGACCGAAGTTCTTCTCTTGCACTTGAGGAAAGGAGGAAAGGATAGAAGATTGGATCACATTTAAACAAGATTAAACAAGTTAAATGATCAAAGGTTTAGAGAGATTTAGTGAGATCTAGAGAGAGAAAGAACTGAAAGAAAATCATGCAAAATGGTTATAAAATCGAGTTGTGAGATGATCCCACTATTCTAGGAGCCTGAAGCTGACACTCTGACAATGGCGGTTCCAGGCGGCCCCAAATATTAGGTAGGGCCGCCTACCCTTATAAGGGGCCGCAATTAGGACTACCTCAACTTTTTGTCTTTTTTGTGGGTGAATGGTTGTATCAGGTATAGAATCTTCCAAATTTTAGGGGTGCAAACCAGATTACAAATATATATTAAATATAAACATTTCTTTTATTAAAAAGTATTTTGTGTTTATTTATTTTTGTGAAAAATACTTTTGCAGAAATGTAATGGTTAAGAAAAAAATATTTTTCTTTGATCATCCTACAAGTTCAATTTGTTTGTACATATCTTCTGTGATTTGATGCAGACTTGAGACATCGAGTGTTGTTGATGCATGTATGCATTGATGATTTGTGATTACGAGTAACTTGCGTACTTTACGTTATGTATTACAAGTTACATGTTTGTCATCACCAAAACATAAATAGATCGTATAGATTAAATATCGTAATATTTACACTAACAAAATTAAAGAGTGCAAAGTCCTAGCCCAATTTTAAAAGAAATAAAAGAGCTGAAGTGACTCGGCCCGTTAACAATTGAAACACCCTGGCCCAACATACCAAATTATATCTCAAATTGATATTGAATCTGATGTGCAATTGTAGGCTAGTAGACACCTCCTTAAATTAAATCATAAAAGCGCGTGATCAATCCCACAACAACAACTAACTATTTATTGGCCAATATTGTGAGCAACACGTAATTTCTAATTACCAGCAAAGGAAAGAAAGATTAAAATGAAACACGAATATTGAAGCATTATGAAAGCCACGTGGCGTTCTTATAGTAGTGGAATCCAAGATACCTTCTCTTGCATAGAAGGCGTTACGAGGAAGATTTCTCCGATGCAATGAATGGGCTTTAGATAATTAAGCAATCTCCAGTTAAAAAGACTCTTTTAACCCCGTTTCTTGGACTATTATTGGTTGGCTTCCTGAAAGGACGAAAATACCCCTACCTCACTTGGGCTATTTATTTGGACGAGTAGCAGCTCATTTGAGTGTTAGAATTTAGTACTTTACTCTTATTTTTAGTGTAGTTTTTTTTAGTATTAGCTTATTATAGTTTTAGCTTATTTCAATTTTTGTAAAAGCTTTCCAGCTTATTAGAGCTTATTGGTACACTATCTTTTCTAGCTTATTAATGAAGTTGATTTGAAGATATGTTGGCTTATTCACTTAGTAGCTTAATCCATTACTTTCTTTTCTTTTTTCTTTTGCTTATTTTAATAATAAGCCTTTTCTTTTTCTTCTAGCTTATTTCAGAAACTGAATAAGCTCTCTATAGCTTATTCGTTTGGATTTGAGCTTATATATCCAAATAAGCTTTTGCTTATTTCATTTATTTTCTCTTTTCTTTTATTCTTTTTAATCGTATAGCTTTTTGTTTGATTAAGCTTATTTCGAGATCACAAAGGAAACCGTGAGTGCTTATCCTCGGCTTAGTCATTAAGCTTTAAGTTTCCTAGATTCTCGTGAGCTTAATCTTAAGTTTAAAAGTTTTCAATAGCTTATTTTCTTAATAAACATTCGATTAGCTTATTATCTTCTTTCTTCTATTTCGTGTTGCTTATTTTATAAGCTTATTTGCTTTTTGAGCTTATTCGACACTTAACAAGGAGGCGACGAGTGTTTGTGTACACTCGGCTTATTTTTAAGCCTTAGTCCTCCTTTAGATCGAATAGCTTATTAACTTTTAGCCTATTTTTCGTTTTAGATTAATCCTTTTAGTAGCTTAATCAAATAGCTTATTGTCTAGATCTATCCCTTAATTATACTCGTCTCTCGTTCACTTTTATAAGTTGAACACCTTAGTTTTGAGTGGGATAAGATCTATAGTTAATAGTTTAGCTTATTATCTTTAATTATCCATAGCTTATTATATTGTATTGTTTAACTCTTATTTGTCTTATTGTTGATGGATCTTATTCTACACTTAGGCGAGGAGCTTATGGTTCTTATAAACTAGTTTCACTATTATAGTTCTAAGCTTTTTAAGTTTTTACCTTGCTTATTAGTTAATAAAGCTCAAAGCTTTACTAATTAATTAATGAAATAAAAACTAATAAAGTCTTAAACGTTAAAAGTTTAATTTAGTTTATAAGAGAGTGGTTTTAATTCGTTTTCGTTCTCATCAAACGGGTTCTACATTCTCATCTTCTTTTTTACTCTTTATTAGTAGTAGCTTATTTAGTAGATTTGATAAAAAAAATGTTTATGTTTGCTTTGTTGATTAGTGCTATCTTTTATGCTTGTTAAGTGATAAATTGTTTAATGAATTAAGTGTGATAATAAAAGTGGAAATATTGATTAGCCGGTTTTGGATTCTAAGTTAGTGGGTTTGTGGTTAATCGAGCGGCAAAAGCCGTTAGAATAACTAGGCATTAATTTAGTAATCGATATTTTGATTAAAAATTGTTTTCAATAAAAACCAACGTTGTGAGAAGATAATTTATTTGAAAGGTATTGATTCATCAATAAGGACTCAATTATATAATTAAAATCACATTTAAGGATCTAAACATTTCATTTAGCAAGCATATCTTTATATATATCTATATATGTATATATATATATATGTATATATATATATATATGTATATATATATATATATAAAAAAATTATATGTAAAAATTCGATCGAGTAGTTTTTTGAGAATGTTTTAAAAAAAATGATAATTTTAAACTTTGAATACAATATTTACCAAGCGTAAAACTCATTAAGTGATTATAATCCAAATTGTGAAAAAAAATCGAATCAATGTTAAAAATCTCTCGATTCTACGATATAAGTACAATACTGAATCATCTGTATAAATTTAATGAATCATTACCATAACTTGATTTTAACAATGATTTGTAAATCAAATTTGTGATTTATAGATTCGATTCACTATTAAATGATGTTATACATGTGAATTAAAATCACAAAAAATATGAATCAATTGTGGCTCAAATGAAATCCTCAATCTCTCGAAAATAAAAAACTCTCAATTGGTCACCGGAGCCTATATATATATATATATTTGTTTAATTACTTTGCTTATTTGCTATTTAGTATAATCTATTATTTAGTTTTAAACCAAAAACAAAAATATTTGGCAATCAAGCATCAAACAAAACGCTTTCGTGAATTTCAAATTCATCTCCCGTTAGGACACGACATCCGGAAGATAAACTATTACTTGTCCTCAAGTAATTTTTATATCTAATGAGATAGCTTTCTATACTATTACTATTTGATATTTGAGATATATTTTATATATACTATATTATTGAATCACTCAGTCTATGCAAAGCGGTCCATGAATGAAGAACTATTTAACAATAGGTACAAAGGTTACAAAACATATCAACTTATAAAGGCAAAGGGGTGCACAGTCAAGTTAATTGTCACAACATTATTAGAGTAATTTATTACTAGGATTATGTAAAACTATAAATGGCAAAGGGCATGCATGTCAAGTATAATCACGTAGACTCTTATCACAAAAATGATCCAAGATATGTGCTTACAATTCACATATGATCATGCAACTAAGAGTTTGAATTCTAGTATTGTGATAAGTGATAACCATCCTGTATATAAATTTCATGCTACATAAGTAAATAGTATCTGATTCATAAATAAATTCAGAAGACTTGCAACAATTTTTGAATGTCTACATAATTGATGCTTAAATTATGTAAGACGGAAGAGAGACAAAGGAGGACAGCTTACATTTTTCACATAATCGGGAAAAAAATAAAAAAATCTCCGCATATACGCCTCTGAGCCGGAGAGTTTCATGTCTTCTTTTGTAAATTTCTAAAAATTAACATGTAAAATAACATTCAATATGATCTAACATCAAGAAAGTACATCCAACAAGTATTAGCGTGCATATACACATTAAAACATGTATGTATCCATCGACTTTTATAAAATCTAGTTGCTAAACTTAATTTTAGATCAGTACCTTAACTCCCACTTTTTGCAAGCTTAACAACACTCAAAGAAGCCGAAGAACAAAGATACAGTATCTTGCCCGTCGCATCAAACGTATTCAACCTCATTGCTCCAAACCTCCAAAGTGCATATCCAACAACACAAAATATTCTAAATTTAAAAGCTAAATAGTAACTAATGGGAGGTGTCTTGGATAACACTTTCAAAAAGTATATGCATATGTAGTAATGTGTTTTCCTAAAAGATTTTGTTTCAAGAATCACCCCAACTGATAATTTTACTTGTAAGTCCTTAAAAAAACTCAGCCCGACTATCTCATAACATATAAATAGTAAAAAGTTACAAATGGCAGCATATAAATACTACAATATCACAAACATCGTGACATACAACTAATAACCAAGGGGTGTTTTTCTAAGCCCATTTGTGAGCTTATGAGTTGACTTATTCCAACTGTTTCATCAAAATTCTAGAATGTTAAATCCAAGAAACACAAAACCCAATTAGCAATACATACTGAAACACATAAAAGCTGCAATCTTTAACAGTTATTTCACGAAAAAGTAAGCCAAGTTCAGAACCTTTCAACTTTAAAAGTTCGTATTTTTGGCTATGTTTTATTTGCGATGGGTCAAATATGACAAATCAGAAAATTTAGCTAAAATCGTAAAGTTTTTAGAAAAGTAGTGTTTCGGGTCAACTTGCCCTGCCAATTTTAACCCATACCAAAGTTACCTTCATCGACCCATTTTATAAACGCTGCATTTTTTACCTAGACATCATGCATCACTCTACAATGGATGGTAACATCTCATTCCCATGTTATTTAAGCTTTATAATGCAATCACAAATGTATTATTGAAATGGGCATGCTTTATTTTATGTTAATTTTTTGTAATAGGGTCTTGAAGATGTCAGCTAGGTTGGCGGCTTATGACTTACGGTTATGGGCTTATGTTTTAGAAGGTCACTTCTTTGTGACTTATTTTGAAACGTTTCAACTTATATATATATAAACTTATTATGACTAAGCCGAAAAGACTCAAAATAAGCAAAAAAAATGAGCTTATCAAACATAACCCCAAAACCAAATAAGTCATAAGCAGGCTATATAAGCTAATAGTCGTGTTGAGTATCTTCAACACTTTTGTATCATCATTTGATGTATTTTGCTTCAAGTTCTATAACGTTTGGTTTCAAGTTATCTAAACGCAAATAACCGATTTTAACCCTTTTTATTCCTAAACCTCAATAATAGATTATTTACGTTTTTCAACCGTAATAATCAAATAAGCCAATCCATAAACGCAATCTCAAACACTCTCTAAGACTAAGACTCACAACAACTATGTAGCCAACATATTTCAAACATCAAACCATTTTATAAAGAAACCAATTCCTAGACATCAGCGCCTAAATCAGTGCTTAAGCTAAATTTCTAAATCAATAACCAATTCTAGACACCATCACATAATTAAGATATGATAGTATTCACATTTAGACGGTACATCACAATCTCAGCTAGCACATACATGGCTAAATATATAACTTAACTTATGGCATTTATGCATATAAACAAAGACAATATGAGTGCTTGGAATGTTCTCTTTTCATTTGGAGCTTGCAACAGAACATGTGGCTCATCTCTTTTTAAGTTGTATTTTGTTGTTAGTGTATGTTATGGGTAGATAAAAAGATAAATGTACAAACATTATGGAGCAATGGAATAAATGCAATACCGTCTTTGCAAAATTCAGTCGCCAAACGACATTAGTAAACGAACAATCAACAGGTTGTTGTGCCACACAATCACTCATCTCCAATAGCTCCTCCAACGCAGTGACCTCCGATTCCAGCCTAACACACTCTTGAGTATACTTGAACCCACCTTCCACTTCTTGCTTATCAAGAACCTAAATTACAACATGTAAATGCACATTATAAAAACACAATCACTTCCACACATACTAATTCAGGTCTACTAAAAATGTGCCTTCGTTCAGCACTTTCGCAAGCTGCTCTGATCATATCAATTCTACCCTGAAAGAATAAACCACATGGTTTAGCAAGCTCTTATATATGTCACTGTTAAACATTGCTATCAGAAATTTAAATTCCCTCTCTATAAATATGTGTCCAATACTCCATGACAAACTAAAATTAGGTTAAAAAGAAAAGTTCAAGAATAGGATTGATTTTTTTAACTAAAAAACTATAAGTTAGTAGTACCTCAAAAATCCAATAAGCCCCTCAAATAAGCTTGCCAAACAATCCTACCGAATCTTTGTAGCCGCTCCTTGCTGAGATGCGCCGACATGTCCAAGGGGCGTAACACAAAACCCAAAATCAAAAGCAAAAGTTGAATTAGAAAACCATAAAAATATAAGAACACTCAAAATCAACAATTTAATTAGGGTTCGTAAAATTACGTACCTAATTTTACTGAAATCAACACCGATGTTTGATAAATTTCAACGATATGAGGCATCCACAACGAAACCCAAAACCCCTCAAGATTTTTGTCGATTTATATGATTTAGGGGTATATGATAATAGATTTAGGAATGAGAATGTTTGATTTAGGGTTACTGATTTGAGAAAAGAGCTGAAAAAAGCTTGTTTCAAGCTTGTTTGTTGTGCTTGGGCTTGGGCTCGGGCTCAAGCTCGATAAAAGCTCAGCTCGATCGAGTCAAGCTCAAGCTCGAACTCGAATTGCTTGATAAAAACTTAGCTTGATTGTATCTCTATTTGGATGTTAAAACATGCATGATGCCATATAAATTTATACCAAACGTTTGACTCGAGTCCAAACTCCAATCTTTAAAGCAAAACCTCACAACCAAACTGCCTCTTAATGTAAAGTTAAACTACTTTTTATGATCAGCAAATTCATCTGCTATTCAGCATACCATCAAATCTATCATCTTTTTCCCTTTATAGTCACTAACTAACCCAACAACAAACCAAAAATATAAAATACTTCACTTTATACAAACATATCTCACGATGTACCTCACACACACGCACAAACCAAATAATAAATTATCAAAGTTTCTAGTAGCGAAGTTATAAATGAGTGAGACTATTTTTTTATGAAGGGAGTTGTTTGTTTAAATTTATATAGTGAATCAGCTTATTTGATTATTGGATTATGTTTTAGAAGTTTACTTTTTGCTGTTTATTTAAAAAAAATTTGACTTTATATAAGTTCATTATGAGATTATAAATTTATATGAACCGAAAAGTTTCACACTAAGCCAAAAAAGAAATTTATAAAATATAAATCGCAAATGAAATAACCTGTAAACCGTTATCTATACTACATATAAAACATTTTAGACCCTCTCTTTTCATTAAATGCAATGCAATTTTTTAATTAATACAAAATTTAATGCATGATGTACAACATCTTATGCAAAGATCAAAATTCTGCACATATTCATCTATCTTCAATAAATGCACATTTTTAAAATAATACAAATTCTTATGCATGTTATACAACATTTTATGCAAACAATAAAATTATGTCACACGCCTCTCTCTTCATTCAATGCAAAAAAAAAAATAAGTAATACAAGGATTGATACACATTGTACAATCTTTAATGTAAACAACAAAGAGTTAAAATTTAATAATACAAACATTCATGCAATATGTACAATTAACCAATTTACAACACATAATTATTGACTGGTCAACACATTTAATGTTATTATTAAAACACACATTACTAATTAATGTAATTTTTAAAACACCCTTAAAATGAAAAGTACATGTTATTATACGCATTGTACAAACTAATAAAACACACAAAGCTTTATACAATTTATTTGCTAATACATATAGTTTTGTAAGCCGGATTGGGCCAACGGGTTCAACCGAGAACATGAGTGGTCACCGGTTCGGATAGCAAATAAAAAACGTTTTAAAACGAACCGGAGAGAAGTGGTTGTTAATTTGATGAATATAATTATTAAGTTTAAGGCTCTATAACGAGCCATTATATGTTCAAAATGAAGTTAGTGAGAATGAGATATCGAGTCTCGAAGAAGAGTGATTGGAATGGAGGGAAAAATGATTAAAATAAAGTTATGACTTATGTTTGAAATCTCACTCTTAAACGGGTTTTTATGTTTTGCTTTAATGAGTTATAACAACAAATTAATGACTCTTAAATGACTATTATGTTTTGCTTCAATAAATTATAACAACAAATTAATGAGTCATTAACCAATATTGATTGCACCATTACACCATATGTTATAATTCCAAAGATACCACACATCAAAAACACACAAGAAATACGATCTTTTCGATCAGAAGCACACAGTTTTCTATGATCTTTCAGGAGTAAGTCAAGTCCGGCTGTACAACAGCTTTGAACGTTGTACCTTGAGAAATAAACGACGAATATATTATAAGGGAATCGTGTTAAACACGAGCCTCGTGTCACGACTGTTTACTGTTTTCTTTATTTATCATATAGTGTCTGACTTCTGCTTCTACCTATTTTATAAAAATGAGTGAACCGGGCCTGATCGGGGTTATTTTCCTTTTTTTTCTCCGATTAATTACATGGTACCTGCCGCTGCAAAGCGCGGGTACCCTACTAGTACAAGTTTAAACAAACACCCGAGGAATATCAAAACAAAACAATTTATAAGATGATGCCGACTCATGTCGAAGACCAGTTGACGTCACTAGTATGGTATGGTATTACTCGAATCAAGGTTGTTGCTCATTGTTTTTGTGTAGCTTATTAATGCAATGTTTTATGACTCCATATATTTCCTTAAAATAACATGTATGCAATATTTTTCACCTTATACATAGTGATGTAATATTGACATAATCGTTCGCAAGGTTATAAATAGCTTGAGGCGTGGAGTGGCGGCATGACCAAGTCTCACGCCTTTGCGAGCCATGGCGAGTCATGGCGTTTTTAAGGCGTGACTTAAGGCGGCACAAAATATGAAAATATTTATAAATTTATATATTTATATCATATTACAAATATATTAAGTTTACACAAAGTGTCATACATAAGAAATAAAGTCAAGAAACTAGTAATCTTTTTCATTTATATATAAAAATACGATTTTTATCGAAATTGAATTCAAAAAATCCCTCATGCATCACGTTTTATCGCGTCTTATCACGTTTTTTCACTTCTCATCTCACGTCACGCCTTAAGCTCAAGCCTTGGTCTATTGCGTGGCGTGGAGTTCACGCCTCGTATCTTTGCGAGGTCTTTGCGCGCCTTTTAGAAACATGATCGTTCCACATATATATTGCTTATTTGGAAAAAAACTGGAGCGCAAATGGGTTATCCAGAATGGGTTATCACGACATGATGTGGGCAAAAATGGATGTCCATATATAGTTCTATGTGGAGTCAAATGGTGAGATAAAGATGTGATGCATCCATCCTTGGGAATTGTGAGCATCGAAATGCACAAAAAATTTGAGATGAGATTGATTCCAAATTATGGTGTGCTCATGTTGAAATTGAACAACTACTTCAAATTTGACCTTTTTATATTTCTCCTTAATCTTATGACCAACCCCTTGTTTCCAACTTGTGTATGACAAATGTATAGATCAAACTCAAAGAGCTAAAAATGGCCATGATTGTTTTTTTTTTTTTTTTGAACGGCAAATTTATTAAAAAGAACACTAGCGAGAAGCTAGGTTAAATAGACATAAGATGAGGGTTTTTAAGCCATTCGTTCCAACCAAACGAGGCTTTACGTCTAGAGTTACACCAATGAAAAGAGGTAGACACAATGCTATCAAAAAGTAAATTCTTCTTTGGGGCCGAAACGTCAAATAGAATCTTATTGCGATATGTCCAAACGTGCCACCACATCGTGATCCAAACACCTTCAAAAATCGACTTAAGATTAGGAGCTAACCGAATTGAGGAGAACCAAGTCTTCCATACAGCAATCGTATCCATTTCAACAAGAGGAGTGTTCCACCAGTTCGAGATCATACGGCCAAGTTGCCGGGATACATCACAACCAACAAACACATGATCCGTCGATTCAATACCACAGTCGCACATAGGACAAGATAAAGATTGAATGTCCATACCTCTCCGTGATAAATTGTAGCGAGTAGGGAGAGCATTAACCGTCACTTTCCACGCAAAGACATTAATTTTAATCGGGACAAACTTGACCCACCTTGTTTTATCTCCTATCGTAGGTAAGCGGGAATCGTCAATCTTCCTCCTAATAGAAGCAACCGAGAATTCGCCAGAGCCTTCCAAGTTCCAGACCCACCGGTCTTCCATTGGAGCCAAAGTGATGGAGTCGACCAAATCAACGAGCATCTGGAACTGTTCCAGCTCACAACCCCCTCTGATGTCACGACGAAAAGAAGTGTTAAGGTGAGGATCTGCCAACTTAGAGCTGACAGTGATATCCTTACGGTTTTCTAACGCATATAGACGTGGATAAATATCTTTAAGAATCCCTCCATGATACCAGTTGTCTGTCCAAAATTTAATGATATTGCCATTACCCACCTTCTGTTTCATGAAGTCGAAGATATTCAAACCACTGACCCCCAACCTACGAATTTCTTTAACGATAGTAGTCCAGCATGAATGAACAGCAGACTTATTTATCGAATGAACGTTACCATCACGGCCATGAATAGCTTGAATCACTTTCTTCCAAAGAGACGTCTCTTGGTTGTAAAACCTCCAAAACCATTTAACCAATAAACCCCTATTAAGAGCATAAAGACTAGCAACCCCTAACCCACCTTTATCTTTGGCAGTTAAAACTTTTTCCCACTTAACCCATGTCGCTTTATTACTACCAATCTCATGGCCATTAAAAAAGTGCCCACGAAGCGATTCCAACATTTGTAACACCGTTAAAGGAACTCGAAAAATGGACATATGAAAAATAGGAATAGAGTGTACGACTAAATTATAATCGCCCAATTTCAATTTTTTTTTCCGTTTGTTCAATACTGTTATTTTGTAGCCTTTCCTTCAAACTGAAAGTGTATTAGCGAATGTTTTCGTAAAATACGAAAGTCAAGACGAATTGTTTGTCAATAGTTCAATAGATCTTCAAAATATGTTCTCTTTCTAAAATAAATAGGTCTTCAAAGTAAATTTTGATTGGCTTATTTTCTTAGATGTTTTCTTGTAAACATCTTACAAAAGTATGATTATAATTTATGTGTGTGTTTGATATAAATAGTAGTGTTAGTGAGCAGTAGTACTGGACGGTAACTGTAAACATTAGCAGTTTTTTTCTATAAAAACTTTTGGTAACGTGCATAGTTGTAAGTGTAATTATAATATGTAAAACAATTCATAAATGATAAATGCTACTTCATGGAGCATTGAAAATGAATATTCTGGAAAAATAAATAAAACTACTTATTTCTTGTCAAACGAGCATTAAAGATCATAACGCTAAAAACTCACCGTTCACCGCTCTTAAATGGTCATAAGTGATCTGCACCAAACACAGAGTATTTAGTATTATAAGATCTTATAAACTATCTAAATAACTAAACATTTGAGTATCGATTAAGAAAATCTAACTAATTTGTTGGCAACAAGTTTGTTAAACTATACAATTTACTTGAATAACTCTCCTCTCCTCGCAGAGCATGAGTATACACGTGTATGACTTATACGGTCAATTGATGAAACAGCACGCAACTAAATAAATGATCAAACATAAAGTCGATGTTAATTTGTCATTTCCATGAGTTATTCTTTTAGTAGAAGGGACGGCATATATACGGTTAAGGTAAAGTGCAATCTAACGATGGAAAATCTCATCATCCGTGAAAGTGTTTCGTAACATTGACGCGATGCATTATAAAACGGTCATAAAAACGGTTGGAAATTTTAGTGGCAATTGTGGGAATTCGGTCGTACTTAGAATGGGTACTGAATGACAGGAGTGTATACCCCATTAAGTCACACACATTGATTTTTTTTTGACTTTTAAAGTGGTTTATTAAATGGGTGGTTATTTGTTTTGCCATATCTTTAATAATATTGTCAAGATTAGTCTATGCAATAATCAATTTAATGCAATTTGGTCATGAATAATCATTATACTTGAAAATTATATGAAGATAATAAATTGATTTGACATTGACTACTTGCTATACTCTGACGCTCTGAACTTAACAATTTACATTATATACATATTCTACCTGACGGTAACTGCTTTAATGCACCATCATTTAATTGTCATAAAATCACTCAATTCCATAACAAAATGTATTAATGGATAATTATAAAGAGATTAATTGGTCATTAATCTCATCACTCAATTAACTTTCAATTATTTAAGGTATTTGAGTAAAAATTCCATAATAAATAGGGATCACAATTGCATGAAAAACAAACAGAAAACATAAACACAGTGGAAAACTAGAAGGAAGTTGGTTGAATAGTTTACCGCTTTTTTTTTATTTAAGGATCTTAAATTGTATGTAAAATTATTCTAGACTTTCGACTTTATGTGAATTCCAAGCACTTGCCACAAATATAAACAATATACATTATGCCCTGATCTGACCAAACAAATTAATCATTAAGATATTATGAAGAAAATAACACAAGACAAAGAGATAAAGTAAGAAACAAACAAACCACAACACGAGGAATTTATAGTGCGCGTTCGGTAACGAAGCTCCACATCGCCCCACTCCACTCCCCGAGCCACTAAAACTCGCATATGTTTTCTTCACTATGTCAACAAGCATCCTATCTTGAAGCGAGATAAACCAAATACAAACGTTGCTAGTAACGACTGTTTACACACAAAACTAAATGTACGATTCGATCTAGCTTACCCAATCATCACAACTTCACAACTTTACTACAAAACTTAGCTTCACAGACTACACAACTTCTTTTACACCTTAGTATCTTCACATCACAATCTCACCAAGCCACTACTATACATCACACCGAACTAACACTACTAGGCAAGATCACTCAAATTCTAACATACTTACAACAATCACAAAGAACTAACAACTACTAACATGAACCTCGATCTAACAAATTTATATATGATTTATAAGTTTTGATATGGATGCACTAAGAGCTTCTTAGACCATAAGATCAAAACTATACAAGCTTTTGGGCTTGTTTTAGATCATAAAGAGCTTTCTTAAGTCTATAGACATAATTAAGGTTTTGTCTCGAAGTCAATGAATCCCGGAGGTTTTACCACTAAACCTCCGCATTGATAAAACCCGTTAAGTAATGCACTCTTCATATCATTTGGTATAACTAAAGTCTAGTCACAAGCATAAGCTAAAAGTATTCTTATGAACCTAGTCTAAGCTACGGTGCTTATGTTTTCGTCATAATCAATTCATTCTTGTTGATTATAACCTTTGGCGACTAATCTAGCTTTGTTTCTAGTTACTACGCTATTTTCATCGAGCTTATTTCTATATACCCATTTTGTTTCTATGATAGTCATATCAATGGGATTTAGGACTAGTTCCCAAACATTTAATTTAAGTCAAATGGTTTAGTTTTTTCTCTGCATGCCATTACCTAATTTTATCATTTAATGCCTCATTATAGTTGTTTCGGTTCTATTGGTTAAGTAAGCAAAAGAAATTGTTGTTTGTCTTGAGCATGCGACCTAAGAGTTCTTTATAAGATTACAATAACTTTTTCTAGTGATGGAGTTTGAATTCCTTTAATATTTACAATTAAAAATTTCTGAATGAATGTCTTCAAGATCATTGCATATGGGTTTTGTTTTACTATCCTTAATAGCTTCTTATTCGACTAACACATCATCTTCCAATGGTGATGTTTAGGCGGGGGAGGATTTCATCGAAGATATATTCAACGACTCTTCAAACATTTATTGTTAGTTTTGTTAAGTATTATGAAGTTTTAGATCTATTTGCGATATATCCTAGGAAGACAACCTCGTTGACTTTGGGTCAACTTGATGAGGTAATCTTTTGTATTACGATAGAACTTTACTTCTGGGAAACTCTAAAATATTTTAAGGTTTGGTTTCCTACCTCTTAACAACTCGTATGGAGTTTTTCCTAAAATACGTCTAATGGAAACTCTATTAATTATATAGGTTGACGTATCGACCGCATTACACCAAATTTTTTGAGGAATGGATTGTTCGTTTAACATGGTTCTACTTTCTTGTGAGAGTGTCGAATTTTCTTCTACTACCCCATTTGATTGTGGAGTACGAGGAGCGGAAAAATTGTGAGATATCCCATTTAAATCACAATAGTTTCTGAATTGTACTTCATTATCAAATTCCCGACCATGATCCGTTCTAATTGATACAAAGGGAAAATATCCTAATTTGTTTTGGATCATTTTGCTAAATATTTTGAATTTTTCGAAGGCTTCGTTTTATTGCTAAAAATCTAGTCCATGTGAATCGAGAATAATCAAACTACGATTACTAAGGTATAACGATTCCCTCTATAACTTCGTATGGCAGAGAGGCCAAACAAATTCATGTGAAGTAGTACTAAGTATCTAGTTGTTGAAACTATATTTTTAGCTTTGTGACTCGCATGAGCTTGTTTTCCAATTTTACAAGCATCACAAAAATGTTGGTCGTATTTTAGTTTGGGTAGGCTTCTAACTAATTCTTTAGATGCTAATGATTGAATTAATTGCATATTAGCGTGACCTAATCTTCTATGCCATAGTGTGGAGTTTTCGTCCAATGTTGCAAGGCATATTTTGTCTTCTAGTTTCATTACATATATTCCTTCTTTCCTAATCCTTTACCTATAACCTTTTCGCCTTTGATTATTTCCCTATCGTGTTCGGTAAATATTACTTTGCATTTGTTATTACATATTTGACCTACACTAAGCAAGTTATATGTTAAGTTATCTACGTGCTCAACATTTTTAATTATTAGGGAGTCTTGAGAAATCGTACATTTTCCTATGATTTTACCGCGCAAGTTGCTCCCAAAGATTATGTTTCCTCCGTTGTATGCTTTGTATGAAGAAAATAACTTTCGATTACCGGTCATTTTTTTGAGCTCCACTATCTTTAAACCTCTCATCGGGTTCCAAGTTTTATCCTAGCAATTTCAATCGGGAGCTTGAACTACAAGACAAGTTCATCTTTAATCTTTTTCACTACATCTTCTCCTAAATTGTCGCACTCCATGCTCCTCAATAATTGCTCTTGATCGTTGTTCTTTGGCGGCTTTGACATTCTCTAATGAGGTTATTTGGATCAACCACATCTACAATATTTTCTTTTAACTTTTACCCATAACCATCATTTCTACTTCTTTGGAATGTTTTTTCTATCGCCTCGGGTTGTTCTACAAATCTTCCTCGTCTCTTGAAGAATTTCTTGAATTCCTTTCCGCCATTAGCATACTCTTCGCTTCTGATGTAAGTGTATAAGGTATTATACGTAATAGCTATCCAAAGTATAGAAAATTCTAAAACTACCCTTAGGACAAGTTAGTTAGGAAAAATCTTACAAAAATACGTACACGTTTTAACCGGTAATGATTACCGGGTTAGTTTTCCAAAGACTATGAAATTGAGACATCCGTTTGTTATTTGGACAATGACTTGAATTGGTTCAAACTTTTTGGATTAATTTTCTAAATCTACAATTAAAAAACAATTTAAGCAAGCAAGAAAAATTATTTACTAAGCAATTAAATTCCAAAATAACGTACATAAAGAAAACTGAGAAATAAGCAAGATACAAAAATTGAAACCCAAATGTTTTTTTCTAAACCTTTTTCTATCCCAATGACTATTAAAAAGAAACCTAAGGAATTCAAACGAGAGTAATTTAAGCTAAAAAACGAAGAAAACGAGAACGAATATGAAAACTCGTTCTTTAAAAAGTGAATTTTCAAAATATTAACCCTACGGAAGCAAATTTCAAACCTGAGCCTAGAACATGATAAAAGAAAATTTTATAAAAAAAGAAAATTATTTTTTGATTATTTTTCTATTTTTATGATTTTTTAAAGTTTTTAACTAAATCAATTCATGAAAAATATAAAACTTTATAAGCTCAAAATCCTATAACATTTTCTAAAAATAGCTATTATAAGTCAGGATGCAGGAAAAATAAGAAATCCTAAAATGCTAAACTCAATAAGCCGGGAAAAATCAAAATAGCACTCGAAGTGCTTATTATACATAAAGCTCAAAAAAGGGGTAAAAGGATTGATGGTGCAAACTTGGACGTAAAAGTCCCAAGGGCACGTTGGTGAGGGGTGTGTGTGTTGAGGCTTATAAAAGGGTGAGACTAGGTTGAGGTCGGGGGTTCGAGTCTTGCTCACCCCCGACTTCCTTGGTTTCCCCTTTTTTTTATTTTTGCAAAAACTTAAAAAACAAAGTTGTAAAACAGATAAAAATAAGCCATTTTTGTGAAAACAACTTTTTTGAAAGTCACTAATAAGCTAGAAATCAACTTAAAATTCAGACAGAAAACATTTAACCATTTTTTCTACTTTTTTGAAAACTTAATAAGCTCAAAACTAAGATAAGCTAAAACTAAGACTTAATAAGCTATAAGCAACTAACTTCTAACTTAATAAGCTAGTTTATACAGGAAATAAGCTAATCAAAAGGCAATAAGCTGAAAAATAAATCACTTGGGACACAGCTGAGCTTAAAACAGACAATGAGACAACTTTGAGCTTATTTTTAAGCTAGCTATTGGAACCTTATGGCAATCTAGCTTATATCTATGGAAAGCTTATTCAAAGCTCTATCTAAAACTTTAATAAAAAAGGAGTTTGAAATTTGAATAAGCTATGAAAAGACTTAATGAAAAAGCTACTTGCTATTAAACTTTTTTTTTTGACTTTTCTATGAAAAAGACTCATAAGCTAAATCCTGGACCTAATAAGCTACAAACTGTTTAAAACTATCTTAACTAACAATTTTAAGCAAGATTTAAGCTAGAAAACTAAAACTATAAGCTAAAATTCTCAAATAAGCACTTGATGAAAACTGTTAACTAAACAGTCCCTGGAGGCACTTTTAAGCTTATTTCTAGATAAGCTAATGGATCCTTATGGGAATCTAGCTTATACTACTTTAAAGTTTGACTAATAAGCTACCTAAATCTATTCTTAAAAAGTATTTTGAAACTCAAATGCTTAATGAAAAAGCTGCCTATGCATTTTTACCTAACTTTTGGTTTTTGAATGAAAAGACAAAAAAACTAAATTGCAGATCTAAAACAAGTATTTAAATAAGCTTTTTAACTCAAATAAGTCTTAATCTAACTAGAATAGCCTAAAATCTAATTGTGCACAAAAAAATCAAAAGCTAACAACTACTTTACCTATCTGAATTTTTAAGCTAGAAAAGGCTATTTGGCTTTTTATGACTGCTGATGCAGTTGACACTTTTTATAGCCTAAACTATGAACTAACTTATGCAGACCTAAGGTACTTGCTTCTACAACTTTAAAACACTAAAGCTAAAGCAAAATGAGCAATGAATCTAACTAGAACAGACTTAAGCTAGAAATGCTTATGAGCATGACCTACTGCTAACAGTTTACAAAAACATGATCACTTATTAAATTAAACCTACAAGGGCCTTAAAACTTAGCTTCATAAACTCAAATTAAAAGTTTAAGATTGATTTAAAAGACCATAAGAGTTATGACAGTACTAACTTTAGTTAGTACTGCCATAAGCCAAACACCCCTTTAAATCCTTTAACCTCATTTTTGGCTTATAAAAATGAATTTTAAGATACAAGTTCCAAATACCAGATGTCAAATAGCTTATGACAAACCTATTGAGCAAATCTAAGCAGACAATAAGCCAGAGCAATAAGCTATAAGCTACACTAATATTTTTGGTTTTTAACTATTTTAAGACAAATAAGTGCAAACTAAGATCTTAAACTAACAAGCAAACATATTGAGCATTAATCATCAAATAAGCTATTATTAAATAGTAATAAGCTAAAATGCAATTTTAAACTTCAAAATGTAAAGAGAGGACTTACAACTGCATTTGCACAAAATAAGGCTTATAAATGCTCTTTTGAGCTATCAATAAGCTCCAGCTTATCAAATGATAAGTTGGTAGGGTCCTGGAAGCCCATCCCTTATTGGCTTCCCTTCCATATTTAGCTGAGGTATTTTGATTGTGAAGATTTGAGTAATAAAACTCAGTTAAGCTTTTGTGAGCTTAACTGAGTTAATAACTAGCTTATGAGTAGATTTAAGAGCTTAATGAGCTTATGTGAACAAAAGACAGCTTAATCAAATAGTTTTGCATTAAGGTAAAACATTAAGTAACAAATGATCAATATTCAAAACAAACTTTTATTAATTGAAACTAGTTACAAGCTTAAATGAAAATTACATTAAGTAAAAGTGATAAGCTAAAACGATTTGAAAAGAAAATTACATAAGCTAATTCTACAAGCTATTCTCTAAAACTACTCCTAGATGCCCTTTGTGAGTGAGTGAGGAGCTCTTTATATAGGCTGAGAGAGAAGCTTCTAGGTCTCATACGCTCCAAATGATCTCAGCCTTTTAATCCTTGCAATCATTGGATCTTCAATCTTCACCGTTGGATCAATATGTGATCACACGGATTGCCAGCGTGGCATTCCTTGTGTCAGAGGCCTTGTGCTTCTTTTGGCTTGTTTTTAGTGTAAATTTCCCATCAAGGTGTGTTTCTTTTGAGACCCGCGTGTAATTCCTTTGACAGAGCTAGCCAATCAAAGACGTTTGATGACGTTTTTCTTTGCTGAGGTGTAGCTTAGTACTAAGAATCTTCTGATCACGTTATTAATTGAAAGGGTGTGGGTTAATTGCATTTAATTTGAGCTGGGTAAAGTGGGGGAGACGGTGAACAGTAAAAACTGTTTTTCCCGCCCCCCAAATGTTATACGTTTTGTGTTTGACCCGGGAAATGGGTGTTTGACCTGGGCTCGGGTATAAAAAGGAAATTGGGCCGGGGCGGTTATGGGGGTTTATTGATTTGGATTGGTTTAGGGATTTTATGGGTTCTAGTTATAAAGAAATAACAACCGTTTGTCTTATAAAAAAAGACTAACGGTGTTAAGGTTTTAAGGACTTATTGTGAATTTGGTTTAACATTAAGGCTCATTTGGGTATTTTGAGGGTTTTTGTCTTTTTTGAGTTGACCATTGTTGACCATGGTTGACTATTTGACCTTTTTGCTATCAAACTCCCGGCTCTTGTGCACTCTTTCCATTCTCGTGTTCGTGTTTGTCCGGTTTTGACCATTTTCTTGTGATTTTTGCAATATCCGTACCTACACATTCACAAACAACAAAATACACAAATACAAGCACATTTTTGCACATTTTGATCATTTAAGGGCCATTTTTGGTATAAAAAGGATATGTGATTTCTCACATATCAATATCGATTACTAAATTAATGCCTAGTTATTCTAACGGCTTTTGCCCGCTCGATTAACCAAAACACTAATCTAAGCAATCCAAAATCACTAATAAATATTTCCACATTTTAATCACACTTAATTCACTAAGCAATTGATCACTTAACAAGCATAAATAAAATCTACTCACTAAGCATATTAATTAAGCTAGCACTAATCAACAAAGCAAACATAAACATTTTTTTATCAAATCCACTAAATAAGCTACTACTAATAAAGAGTAAAAAAGAAGATGAGAAAGTAGAACCCGTTTGATGAGAACGAAATGAATTAAACCACCCGCTCTTATAAACTAAATTAAACTTTTAAAGTTTAAGGCTTTATTAGTTTTTATTTCACTAATTAATTAGTAAAGCTTTGAGCTTTATTAACTAATAAGCTAGGTAAAAACTTAAAAAGCTTGGAACTTTAATAGTGAAACTAGTTTATAAGAACCATAAGCTCCTCGCCTAAGTGTAGAATAAGATCCTTCAACAATAAGACAAATAAGAGTTAAACAATACAATAAACTATGAATAATAGAAGACAAAAAGCTAAAAATATAAACTATAGATCTAATTCCATTCGAAACTAAGGTATTCAACTTATAAAAGTGAACACGAGACGAGTATAATTAAGGAATAGATCTATAAAATAAGCTACTTGATTAAGCTACTAAAAGGATTAAGCTAAAATGAAAAATAAGCTAAAAGCTAATAATCTATTCGATCTAAAGGAGGTCTAAGACTTATAAATAAGCCGAGTGTAAACAAACACTTGTCGCCTCCTTATTAAGTGTCGAATAAGCTCAAAAAGCGAATAAGCTTATAAAATAAGCAAACCAAAATAGAAGAAAGAAAAGATAAGCTAATAGAAAATTTTTAAATAAAACAAGCTTTATAAAACTTTTAAACATAAGATTAAGCTCTCAAAAATCTAGTAAACACAAAGCTTAATGAAAAAGTCGAGGAATAAGCACTCACGATTTCCTTTGTGATCTCGAAATAAGCTTAATCTTTGAATATGCTAATCGAAACAAGAAAAGGAAAGAAAATAGAAAAGAGATAAAATAAGCAAAAGCTTATTTAGATGTATAAGCTTAGATTCAATCAAATAAGCTATAGGACAGTCTTACTTGAAATAGAAAATAAGCTATGAAAACAATAAGCTCAAAAGAGCTTATTTGAAATAGCAAAAGAAAGAATAAGCCGAGATGAATAAGCACTTAACCAACCTCCATCTTTTATTAATAAGCTCAAAAGATTCAATTACAATAAGCTAATAAGCTTTATAAAAAGCTTTTACAAAATTACTTAAAACTAAATAAGCTAAAAAAACTACACTAAAGAAAATTGAGAGTAAACTATGAAAATCTAACACAAACTAATTCCTCAAAATGCCTGTGCGTGCTCCTTTAAATAGCCAAAAGTATGAGAGGGTAATTTCGTCCTTTCACTGAGTCCTCCAATCATAATCCAAGAAAAAGGGGCAAATTGGTAATTAAGTGTGGGAGGAAGCTTCGTGAAAGCAGCATGACATGCCAATCACTGGCATTGGATTCATCACCTAGTAACTGCCAGATAGGAATGGCAATGGGGCGGGTTTGGGGCGGGGAGACCACCCTCCATCCCCAAACCCGATTAGCAAACCACGCCCCAAACCCGCCCTAATCCCCAATGGGGATCTTATCGGGGCGCTCTATTGGGGCGAGATGCTCCCCCAAACCCACTCCGATCCCCGTTGGAGATCTTATTGAGGCGACTTTACGAGTGCATTGCTCCACCAAATACACGCTGTTCTCCTTATATTATTATTTTTACGCCATATTTTTTTACAAATGTGATTACATGCAATAATATGAATAATCAAGAACCTACTAATAATATAATAATTAGTAGCGTTCATAAGTTTTCAAGAAATTATACATAAATAATTATAACGACGTTAAAAAAAATCAAAACTTCTTTAAAAAACATTACACAAATTTTTTTTTTATTAATCACAACTTGCAATCTTGGAAAGATATAATACTACAAAAATTTGATAATATTGGTTTATTACGTAAATACTAACATAACAATATATGAAAATAATATATCGATATGTATGTATAGTTTCGGGGCCGGGCGGGGCGGGGATGTTATGCCCCGTCCCCGCCCCGTAACCCGATAAGCATGCCCCGCCCTCCCCAAAAACTTCGTGTTTTGGATTTCCCCATTGGGTTCGGGTTTTTTTGCCATCCCTACCGCCAGAGAATGCCAACGAATATAACATGGATCCACTAATGATAGAAGGGCACGTGGCCATGTACAACGTAAAGAAAACGCGTTTAAATTCTTCACCCATCCTTGTGCCTGATTTTTATCATGTAATGAATAGATAGGAGGAGCACATAGAGGTATCCCATTTGCCAAGAAAATGATAGTGGGTGAGAGTGGGGGTGCTCACGCACCACTTTGATATAATTTATACGAGTGCATCCCAAACGCCACAAAGTATGCACAGTAAATGAATTATTTTGATATCTCAATTCTTTCTAGGGCCGAATATTGCAAACTTGTTAGGCTTAGAACTCTTCCAACCATCTTATCTAATCTGGGCCGAGTTTAGCAATGGGCTGAGTCTTATTTGTAGTTGGACTGAGCTTATGAGTTTGAACCTTTAATAAGTATGGGTCGGTCCGACCCATATAAATGGTGTCGGGCCGACCCAATAAGAGATGAAAGTATCATCGAACTCGAATTTTCATGCTCTTTCCAATGGCATGGTTGGGGAATTTTTATGACTTCGTCTTGATCTCGAATAATTAGTAAACTTTATCGAATCCAACCCGAAAATTCCCCTTTTTGCTTGGTTTTCAATCCTTAGTACCTGCAAGACATAAATACACACTACAAACATATTTGCAATATAATTTTCTATATTTTAGTGTTTTTAGTCCGTTTTATAGTGTTTTCTGGGGTTATAAGGATGTGTGTTTAAGCACACATCTAATTCCCCCAGACTAAGCCATTGCTGGTCCCGCATATAAAACACGCCTGAAAATAAATAATTAAAACATCCCCTAACTTATGACCCCTCACAATCAAACAAGAACAACAAAGGTCCATTAAGAAGGTTCAAAAATCATTTATTTCGAAAATGCCCCCGTTTTAACCACCTATTTAATAATAGATAAAAACTAAGATACAATTTTTATAAAATTTATTTAAAAAGCTTTAAGAACGAGAGTTCGTCATCCTCAACTTTTCACAATCCTCAAACCAAGCTTAAAACGAAATCACAGCTAAATATAAGAATAGATGCTAACACTACTCATAAATGCTAATTGTGTAAACGCAACTACTTTTCGCTCCCTTATTCCTAATTTCCTCTAAGGATTTTATTTAGAAAATATAATGTGAAACGAGATCACTTATTTTATATATATTAAGGCCGTATTATTATAAAGGTGGCCGGTTTAAACCACAATTAGTTTGAAATCCTTTCCTAAAGAGACGATATGCTGAGAATAAGGTCCACATTAAGGTTCTAATTTCGCATGATTTAGGGGTTATCCTTTTTATTTCATCTGAAACAACTCAACTACGAGTCCAGAGACGGAGGCTTTATTTAGATAACCCCGGAGTCAAAATTTGGCTTTATTATTATTATTATTGCAACATTATTAGCCCTCGGTCCTTTAAACAACTAACACATCGGGCGTCCTAACCGACAGAGCCAGTAAACTTTTATCAGTCTCGGATTATTATTATTATTATTAACACATCGGGATATCTTAACGACAGAGCCGTAACTTTTATCAGTCTCAGATTCCTTGCCTTATATGAAGACTAAGACATCGGGCGTCCTAACCGACAAGACCCAGTAATCTGACAAGGTAAATTATATATATATATATATATATATATATATATATATATATATATATATATTATATATTAACACAACATTAATATAGAGTGGGATTTAAGAAAACTAGATTCGGTGGAAAACCACTACACCGTGGAACAAGCTTCTATCCTTATTTTGCACCAAATAAAGGTCCTGATTTGTAACTTTCTCATTTTTAGCGGAGAATTTAATAATTCAACCTTTATATATAATTCTAATTTTCTACTTTTCTTTTTTACTTCTATATTTACAAGATCTTATTTCTCTAATTTATTTGCAGTTGTAACAGCTGTGAACTAAACATCTATCATTTTGAATCTTTTCTTCTTTTTCTATCATTTCAATTTATAAATATTATATCACGAATCAATTCTTCTTATTAGATAACCGCGTGTTATCAGATTCATGAAATTATCTCATCATAATTTCTAAAATCGAATATCAAAGTAAGGTATGTAACTGATTTCGATTATTGTTTTATTATTTTTGCTACTTAAAATCAATTATAAATCTTATAGATCTGATTATTAATGTTTTATATGTACGAATTTATGTTCATATTGATTTTGGTTATCGTTTTATGAGATTGTTCTAATTCACGTCGTCTTTGTGTTTAGATGTATTAATTTTAAGAGTTTATTGACATGATTCATTGTATAGAATTGTTATTTGAAATCGAAATTGAGAAATAAATACATGGAAATCATGTTTGCAAAAAAGTGCACACCAAGTGTTTGATAAAATGTCTGAATGGGATTTTTATAAATGCGATGCCCTAATTTTGCACTGTGATGCCCTTATTTTTGGGAATAGATTTTAGTTACACTATGATGCCCTAATTATCATAAGTGAAGTAGCAAACTAGACCTTACAACTTTTGATAAGCAAATTAACAGTTTTTTTCGTATGTACCCTTTAGTTGTGCTAGTGTTAGTCGGGTAATGCGATGCACTAATTTATGTTTTGGTTTGAGCGCTTAGTTTTGTCCTTTTCAATCTTAATTCAAAATAGTTTTCATGTAATTAGGACTATGGCCACATACTTGAAGACAGTTCTCATTTCTTTTCATTACTTAAAATATAGGATTCAAGCAATGAGTACAAATTTGAAGGTTCAGATGCAGCTCGTACTTCATACTCTTTTTAGTTTCTACTATACATTATGGCCTTCACATACATAATAGTGCAAAGCATACCATTATTCATCAACATAATCTTACATTATCTGACTTTATATCTTGTTTTGCTGTCACTTATTCATTAACATGGTTCTTATAAAAAAATTATCTGATATTAATTTTTCTTTACTCGACAGTGGAAGCTTCAAATATTTATTCTTGACGCAGAAATGAAGATTGATCATGTCTTGAAATATGTTATTTATCAGGTGCTTTACCACACTCTAAAGTTGCAACATATATCACGTATAACACATGCCAAAAGACTACTATCTTTACGGTTTTCTTCTTCGTTATATTCAGGATGACAGGAACGATAAGTGGCGAGTGTAGGAAGTAGCGATAACACCAAATTATTTCAAAAACATAAAGCCTCTACCCTCTCATTACACAGATGATCACCTATCTCAATTGGCAGGAATATCCGAGTGTGTTTTTGTGTATTCGAGTGGTTTTACCAATTTGTTTCATGACTTAGTATGTACTTAGTATATACACGCAATCTAGGTACATATAGTAGTTTATAGGATTGACTGATTGAGGCTTGGTACTTAATCTACATGAATTCAAACAAGCTTTAATTGTTGTTTTGTGTTGGTTTTATAGGTTTTGATCCCAGCTGGCCTTGGTACAGAATAAATGGAAGCTGTTATAATGGTGAATGTGTTGCGTCAAGCTGGTGCTGGTGCTGGTGCAGATGTGGTTCTTACTTCAGTTGAGCCTGAACTAGAAGTTTGACTTTCTGGATGTACCATACTTGTTATTCACTAAATTTCTTCATAATATTATATCAAATCAGATGATCTTTTTTCTTCACTTTCTTTTATACTTTGCAATTACTCGCAACCTACCCGTTTTTTTTCTTTCAATCTTTATTTTGGAGTTGAGATGTATTTTGAATTCCAATTCTTTTGTCTACAAGTTTACTTTATAAGGGTCGAATGGGATGCCCTTAAATCATACAAACAAATGCCCTTAAATTATACAAACAGATGCCCTTAAACAAACAAATGCCCTTAGGCAAACAAACCATACATATGTGGATCAACAAAGTAACAACTTGCAACAATGATTAAAGTATAACTCTTATAGAAAAGAAGTAAAACAAAAGTAATTTGATTTCATATATGATTAGGATACAAAACTCAACTTAATCCAAAAACATTAAACTGATGCCCTACTATGATACAAACCAATGCACTAAAGTACTTCAAACGGATGCACTAAAAATACAAACAGATGCACTAAAATATATTTATGGTTCAAATGTGTTTCATATTGAATCTAAAATACAGGCATAAGGATTACAAATTATTGATCTTCCTATACCACCGTGCATACAAATAATTTTATTTCTCAGTAAGCGATGCAAGTAAAAGATGGTAGATAACCGATTGAACCACGTCCATTCCCAAATCCCACCATTCTCATCCTGTAGAGCATAAATTGCCAGTAAGAAAATTAAACAATAGCCGGTAATGGTTCAAAAGTCAAAACTGGATAAATTGGTATGCTTAGTATTGGATTAACTAAAATAAGTTCAAAAATGGTTACAAGACTACCACATCCGCTAAACATACACAACGAAAAACTTCAAAGGATGTATATTACTATTTTGTAACTTCAAAACTTACAGCAACTATTCAGTCCACATGCAAGAAAACTAACAGCTACATTTAAGCTGATTAGTTTATTGTTATATTATATAAACAATCTGGTTTTCTGCACTAAAGTACCTCAAATCGGATGCAATTAAATAAGTCCGTTCAAAAAGCTTTTATGATTTTGACATACCTAACTGGTTTTTTACGTTATAAAGACAAATAAGCAGTAAATGTATGCATGAAAAAAAACTGGTTTTCTGATTCATCAATTGTGACAATTTTATCATGCAACTAAAACTATAGGTAGCTTTCCTATGAAATGGGAGAACTGTTATGTTTGGAAGGAAAAATATA
>BQNB010085635.1:0-28420 GCA_026074375.1 Tanacetum coccineum
GGATATCCAAGAAAAGGACAAAATCGAAGCCAAAATGACAAAACCGAGCACGAGAACGAAAAGATCGTGAGAAGTTAAAAAGACAAAGTCAAAGTCAACAAAAAAGTCAAAGTCAAAGTCAACCCCGGGAAGTGGCATTAGAAAAAGCTTTGAAAATCGAAGCCAAAAACGTAAATTGTCAAAAGTGGGCCCACCCATACCCACTTAGCGGGCCTTGGTCAGCCCACTTATATATTACAAGACTTAAAGATTTATAAAGGCCTAAGTCTCTTTTTAACTATAACCGGCCCAACAAACAAGCCCAAACCCAAAGCCCCT
This sequence comes from Tanacetum coccineum, assembly GCA_026074375.1. Taxonomy (NCBI): domain Eukaryota; kingdom Viridiplantae; phylum Streptophyta; class Magnoliopsida; order Asterales; family Asteraceae; genus Tanacetum; species Tanacetum coccineum. The sequence continues at coordinate 319 of BQNB010085635.1, forward strand.
TTATAACACTCCCATTTCCCCAACCCTTTTAAACTTAACTTCGTTAGTCCTTAAAAGGACTAACGGTGCAAACAAATATAAAACTTCAAGGGCCAAAGATGCACCAATCATGGACTGTGGTTGTAATAGTTATACACATTTTCAGGGACCATTTTTGCCATTTACCCAAACTTTCTCCCCCTAAAATCAAAACACTGTGCTTCTTCCTCACTACCCGCCAAAACAAACAGACATTGTTCCCCTTTCTTTTCCACTTTGTCGACCAACTCCTCAACATCACTATCCCTTATCCCATCTCACAAACCAACAAAATCCACCTTGGCAATCCTTAGCACCCATATTCGTCAAGGAATGAGGACAAGAAATGAAGGGCTATGATCATAGAACTTGGGCTCTACTCATTTTGGATGGCTAAGATTGCTTTTTGATGCTACCCACACAACAAACACGCCCGCAGGAGCTCTCACAAAGAAAGCACAAGTCCTATAATCTTCTTTTGCTTAGTATAAATAGGCTTATTTGTAAGCCTTTGGGGCACTTAGTTTTTTAGTTTATTTTTAGCTTATATTAGTCTTAAATTAGTTTATTGTAATTTCTTTTAACTTTGTACTTAGATTTGAAGTTTAATGAAAGTTTAGTTTTATTAAAATCTTGTTTTAAGTTAAAGTGTTTGATGTTTTAAAACTGTTTTATAAGCTCACAAAAGCTCTCTTTATAACATTCTTAAGCTGTTTACGTAAGTCTTACAAACTCTTTCATAGTTTGTAAGGTTTAAGCTTATTTTATCAAAAATCACTCAAAAAATTCAAATGGAAGATAAGCCAAAAAGGGAAGGACTTATTGTTGCCACTAGCTTATCTTTGATAAGCTAGAGCTTGTAGATAAGCTCTTTTGAGCTCATTTTCCCTGTTTAAGCAAGAGCTTATTTACAATTGGACGCAAGTGGACATTTCCCATTACGATTACGTGTTTGCCTAAGTAGCCATAACCCATCTGAGCCCATTATCATGAACTGTCAATTACTATTGTGAGCGCGAATGTTATAAATAGATCTGTTTGGGATTGACATCCCCATTTGGGTTAGTCATGCTCACTGTGCCGGTTGCCGGACAACGAACGTATACCATGTCGGACATAGGATGTTGTGGGTTAGAACATCATTACGGGCAATGTTGGCAATTTATATTGCAATTCATACATGTTGAGCTTCAGTGTCATGAGCTTAGGAAAATGTAATTATATTTTATGATGTTTGAATCTGTTGCATTATCATGGGGAAATCTTGCGGTCCTACACTATACATTTTATAAACCTATGAATTCACTCAACAATATGTTGACGTTTTAAGCAATGTTTTTCAGGGGATCAATAAGGCACGAGGTGCAAGGGATACATTGGTGGTTTTGATTTTGATGTCATGCATTAAAGATTTTGTCGCATTATATTTTTTATATCTGTTATGGGCTAGAAATCTTTTTATTTTGAACAAGTGAAGCTTCGGGCTTTTGTAACAAACAATTTGTTAAATCCAATGTATCAGTTTTAAACGGCTTTTAATGGTCTTTCTTATATATATCTTGTGTTATTGATCTATTAAGTACCACCCCCAACCCATATTCCGTTGTGACCCAATTTGGGGGTGTTACACGGGGTAACCATAAGGAGTGTTACGCCGTAACTCTATCTTGAGTAAGATTTCCTTCCAAATACATGTTTACTGCATAACTAGATATGGTGTTACGCCATAAAGTTGTCCTTGATCTTCATACTTGCTTAATATATGTTACAGTGTAACCATTTTTGATGTTACGCCATAACATTCTTTAGATAATTACACTTTACGCCTTTTTTCCTATGTTTCTTGTCATTTTCCTGCATTTCACCTGAAAACTACAAAATGATAGAAAATATCTCGTTTTTGAGTATTAGTGGAACATTTGTAGGTAATATAGGGGGTATTTTGCCACTAAAAGTATTAAATATTTGATGTTATTAAATATCCCCCCACTTGACTTCTACTTGCCCTCAAGTAGAACCTGTTAGAATATTTCATAAAAAGATTTCTCAAGAATCATTTCAAGAAATGAATCTATAAAACACTTATGCTAGAAAAGATAAAAGCTGAACACCTCATGAAAAGGGGATAAAAAGTCACTCAACTCTCCACTAGTCTAAGTGTTTTATTTTCGGGGTGATCGCTCAATTGCACAGTCATAGCATGTATTCTATCATAAGCTTAGAAAGTACACAAATCTGCACCAGTTAGAATTAGGGTCTAAATAATTCTTGAAAGCAACAAGGGTAATATAGTTTTAAAGGGTAATAAAGGGGTTTGGATAGACATGGGATACACATTTAATGGTTGTTAATAAAAACACAAAACAAATAGTCTAAAGTAATCTAAGGTTGTCATAACTAGCTACTGTCCATCCATAGGTCCAAGAGTCTAAGTTTAAAAATATGATCTTCAATAATAGGCTACTAGCTCCATTCTTCATAATTACTTAATTTGCACCATCTTTTAGTACATAGGTAGTTTTTAGTTGCACCCTCTTTTCTTTCTTTTTAAACATACAAATGCTACAGGAGTTTATATCTTTTAATTATTTCCCCTGCAGCATTTGATATTATACGCACATCCCCCCACTTGAGATGAACAATGTCAAAAGTGATAATATAGGGGGGTTTTGTGGATCATGACTTATTGGTCTTCCATAAATGCATAAAATTTTCGTTCCCATTCCCCGAACTATGGACTTAAGTAGCCAGAAATTTCAAAACAAAGATAACTATAGACTACAGGGTAGGTTAGGGCAAAATGGTGTAATGATACATATATCATTGGGTGAAAACATAGATTGGTTTAACAAGGGTGATCTAGAGGTATCATGCACTAATAATGAGTGCAACAAAAGGGTTTATCACGGGAGGTCGACAAGTCAGTGTAACAAGTCGATAAACACACACATATAGGCTATTTGGGTGATTTCCTAAGTGTTGCCTTCTTGAACTATCTATTTCTGCTAATTAATTAGGTCTTGAAATGATGTACAGACCAAGTTCTAAAGTCTACAATACTACCGGTACACTCAATATTTTGGTGGATTTTTGAATAATATGATAGAAACAGAATATTAGGTTTAAATCACACCAAGTTATAATAAAGGGTAATATGCATTCGGCAAAGATTAATTCTAGTTATTTAAGAAAAAATTGTCAAAAATTTTAAAATTGGCATAATTTTCAAAGAAAACTAGAAAATTGAAGGCAAAACATACGTCAAGTATTAATTCTACTCCCATCCCCCCACTTGATTTGTACAATGTCCCTATTGTACATTAAGGAAATGAAATAAAAAAGAAAGAGTAGAATTAAGACAAGAAACTCCCTGAGCATTGCTTTGAGATTTGAAATTTGGCGGAAATCTTTTAGATTATCTTCGTCTTCCCGCAAGCTCTTTATCCCCTGTGATCACAAAAACAAACCAAAGCATAAAATCGTTCTACAAGAATTATGAAGTGTACAGGAAATACAAACCTAACTCACTTTCGTAGGAATCACGGTTGCATTTAGCATATGCAACAAGCCTTTTAAACCACTTGGTGGCCCAAGTGGACGAGTTTAGTCTCGTGAGGGCTTCCAGAGAACATACCCACAAAGTCCATTTACGTATACAAGGTTTAAACATGTTTAAAACTTAATTTTTAAGAATTCAGAGGGATGTTACGACGTAACTCCGGTGGTTATGTCGTAATCAAGTGGTAAAAAATTTAAGTTTTTAAAGAGTTACAGCGTAACTATGAATTGGATTACGTCATAACTATAATGGTTACGGCGTAAACTAAAGTTGTTACGCCGTAACTGCTGTAGATTCAACAAAGTTACCACCTGATTATGAGTCGAGCCGGTCTCGATAATTGCCTCCTAGCTTCTGGATTCTAAAAAACAAAGTAAGAAACATGCAAACCAATTAATGCAAAAAGGAAATTTCATTAAATAAAGGACGGGTTGTCTCCAGACAAGCACTTGTGTTTATTAATGAGTCTTATGTTAGACTCATGACATTTTGATGAGGTGTCATTTTATACACTTTTTCGGGGTCGTTTAACCCCCTAAATCGTGTGTTTATGCCCAAAATAGGTACTTAATCATTCCTTTTCAGGTATTTTGCATTTAGAAGGCATTTGGAAGAATTATACGTGACTTGGGCTTATTTGGAGAAGAAACGGACAAGACTACGGACCTATACCAACATTTCTCAAGATTAAGTTCTCAGCAGCTGGAGACGGCGTCACAGTTTCTACGTGACGCTGTCACAACGCATCCTACGATGGCGTCACATATTCCACGACGGCGTCAGAGATCATGACCCAGCCTATTATCTAGAATATTCTCTTTCATGGCGGCATCACGACTAAAACGCGACGCCGTCATAGCGTTTTTCCTATATATACAAACCCAAATTTAGGGTTTTGAGTGTGTAACTTTAGAATAAAAAGAGGGTACGAACCCTAGTTCATTTAGCAGCTGTTAGGGACGATTTTGGGGCCTAAAAATCCTGTTGTACTTCTTCCAACTCATGTTTTAATCAAGTAAGGTTTATTTAATCATTCAATATGTCTATGTGTTATTTAATTCATCTATGTTCTTGCTTTATCTTTAACATGCTTGGCTAAACCTCCTATTGTGTTTATTTATAATTGTATGAAACCTAAAATGTAGATCTTAGTAGTGTTGCTTCTTGTAATGGATGTGCATGTTAGGTCTTAGAAAACCAGCTTTTGTCTGCATCGTTATTGATATGTCTAGGAAAACATGATTGTATAGAAAGGATACCATCGGGTAACAATCTTTATACTAACTTGCCCTCTAATATGGTTGATCTACTCTTAATATATTTCACATGCACTTAGTATACCCTTGGAGGCCTTATAATAGTCTTCATACTACCTTACTTGTGCGTTGCCTTAATGGAATACTAAGTAGACGGCGGGTTCGTGTCATTCATTCATGACTTAGGAAATAATTACACAAATCATCACAAGTGTGACAAGGCAACAACACTAGGAGAAGCAATCTATGGAGTAATACATGATTAAATAAACACAGTCTTTTTTTATATTGTTATCACCAGTAGCGTAGATTTATATTTAGTTTAATAGCTAAAACCAAACCCACCTCTCCAATTATATGATTTACTTGCTTTCCATAAAATATAAAAACACAAAAATAATGTTCTTTCAACCCCTAGAATTCTGTTAGACCGTGATAAAGCCTTCCCAACCTATTCCCTGAGTTTGTAAAACTTCGTGTAGAAGTCTAACGATGGCCGCATCAAGTTTTTGGCGTCGCCGCCTGGGGAATAGTTAGGTTTTGATCATAGTTTAGCTTAGTTCTACTTGCTTGAATCCTTTCAAGTAAGATTTAATTTCCGCATATTAGCTTTCTTATAGTCTATCTTTTCTTTGTGTGTTTGTTCGTAATTTCCATTGACTATTCCATTCTTCATCATGGAGAACGCGAATCCACCACCAACAAGTAACCGCCCTATCTTAACAGCTGCGCTGCGCGCACAAGCCATCCAAGAGCTCCACGAGCTATAAAGAATTTCGGCCTTTGTTGACTCTCGCTTAGAGAGTATTGAACGATTCCTTAATAACTTCGCCAACCAACCCAATGAGACTAATATGAATGACCTTGGGTCCGATGATGAATCGGTGGACACACCCCTTGTTTCTCCCTTTCCTCATTCAGATAATGACTCGGATGATGAGGAAGTTCTTAATGAGTTAAGTGAGTATGAAAACGCAGGAAGCTACGCCGAGAAAAGGCAATCAATAGTTTCGATGGGGATGACTTGGCATTCTAATGTATGATTGGATTTAGGAAGTATGTCGCTTACTTTGACCCCTTCTTACCAATGAACATTATTACGCGTAAAGCCTACAACACTATAATGGTAGAAGGATTAGAAAGTACAGAAAAAAAACTTAGTTGTTGTTGTTAGGGATGTCTACGTGTTTGTAGGCAGCTTTACCTACATCACGGACTTTGTGGTATTAGAAGACATAGGAGAATTTATTCAGATAAATATGGCTGAAGTTGTAATGGGTAAACCCTTTAGGAAAATCACTAAACTCAAATATGATCGCACTAAGGGATTAATATCTTTTAATAGGATCTTTGATAGTTACACATTCCAAATGCCACGCACCATACCTAGGTTTAAACATTGGGGGCACGTATCATGGAGTAAGATCCCACCCATCCTTGTGCTAAATCAAAGAGATCTAACTAACGGGATTAAGAATGCTTATGAAAAGAATAAATTCATGTACAAAAATTGCTTAAACCTAGGTCCCGAATACCAAGTGGGTGAAAGAATGAAAGAATGGCTCATTCGGGGACACGTGAGCATTCATGAAGTCACGTAAAGACGTGTGACTTCGAGTCTAGCTACAAGACTCGTTAATAAAGAAAATCGCTTTTGGGAGGCAACCCAATATTTACTTCAATCGCATATTAGGAGTGTCTTATGTGTTTTAACTCTTTACTATTTGTTTTATTATGTTTGAATTATCCTATAATCATGCTTTGTTTGTTTGTAACTTCGTCTTATTTGCAATTAAAGGTATTTTGCAACAAAATAAGTGTAGGGGAAATATCCGGTTTTTAGAACCAAATTCAAACACATTAGAATGAACTTGTTTCGATTTATCCGAGTCAGTCGTCGAGTATATGATTGAAATTGTTAATTCCCAGGTTTTTATGCAGCATTTTGTACAGGAAAATAACATATAAGAATGAGTGCAAGAAATTTTTCATCAAAAACGAAAAAATGAGTTTTCACAGACCGTGGAGACAGTGTCACGATTTACACACGACGCCGTCACCACGACCACAGTGACGGGGCCAGGATATTCCTGACGGCGTCAAACGCTTAGTTACAGGAAAACTCGAAAATTTTAAGTATTTTTGAAAATAATAATTGGTAAAATACACATAAGAAGTTGTATTTATTTTACTAAATATGACAAACAATGCGTTTTATATTTATCCATCATATTTTATGCTTTATAGAGTCAACCCTAATTTCACATTGTATATTATTATATCGCATATTTTATGCTTGGTATAGTTGTCTTTGTCTTTGATTACAGGTTACTCATTTGTAGAAGAAGCTTGGAAGTTTTTTTTTTTTTTTTTTTTTAGGAAGTTTTTGGTTGATTCTTCGAGGATGATTTAACATTTATCACATGTTTCTTCTCTATTATTGTGCAACCAGGGGAGTAATAGTTTTCTTTTACTTGTTTTATTTCCCTTTATTTCGTTTTTACGTGTATTCTATAGACATAGGGGACAATGTTAACTTAAGTGTAGGGGGAAAATAAGCCTTAGAAACTATTCTTTCATTTGCCATTTGCTTTTTTCCTTAAAATGATGTTAATATATCGAAACATAGCATAAAAAGGTAAATTTGACCCAAATTTTAAATTTTTTATGACACATACCGACAAAAACCGAGTATTAATAGCGTCTCATGGATAGGAAGTTATATGAACTTAGCACAAAAACCCTCAGAGTCTCCACCCACAAAAAATGTGATGTTCACCTTTATATCTTTAGGAATTCGGGTATCTATTATTGATACCCAAGATAGTTTATACCTTTAGCTTTCTCGAGTTAAGGAGTGAGCAGTCATATGTATCTATTCCGTCATTACGGATGTGTACGTGTGGTCTTTGTCGCCTTTTTTGGAGCATTGAGATCGGTATCAAACTATATAAGTGTATCGGTAGTATATCAAATGCTGTAACTTGTTTTTGTGATGCATCCCGAGACCGCATAGTAAGTATTAGGATTTGCTTGATAAGAGGCACTAGGATTAACCCATGTTTTAAACCTGTAATTGTTATGATGGTCACACCGATCATGTAACTATCCCACACCCTTGCCATGCACTCATTTTTAGTGCAGGATACCCCTAGTACAACCCTCCGAGCCTATCATTTTTCACGGTTCTCGTAATTTTCTGGTTAAGCCGGACTATTAATGAAGAGCATTGTTCACCCTATAAAACCAAATCATTACACCCAAATCGTCTTAGCCTACCTTGTATGTACTCGCTTTTAGTACATTATTGTTTTAACCCAAGTTAATTATTTGAGTACACGGTTGCTAAGTCCTTATCCTGTAAATATATTTTGGTCGATTTGGATTCATGTTTAGTATTTTATTTTGCGGAAGAATGGGGAAGAAAAGTTAAGTCAATACCCCCATACGTTTGTTAGATGATCTCTATGTTATTTTGATCCACCTCAAATCGGGTCATTAGTTAGATTGTAAATAATTGAGTATGTAAAAAGCTCAAGTGCAGGGGTACGTGTTATAAACCCCATGTTGTGATGTATTATGTTATTTAAAAAAAACAAAAAAGAAAAAGAAAAGAGATTGATGTAGAGTTGTGTAGAGTTTGTATATCTTTTTCTTTTTTTTTTGTCCGAGTCCTTGCTTAGCAAAACCAAACCACGTGTATTTTCATGTAATAATTAGCTAAACCTTCCACTTCCTAATTATCCAAAGCCACCTAAATGCGTCCTATCCATTTTCTGTTTCCGATTATATGTTTCTTACACTGCACCCCACTTAACCCTTTTAAAAAGACCTTTAGATAGTAATGAATAATGCTTGCTCTAGCGGTAGAGGTTTACTTCCTTTACGAAGCCTTTGGTACAATTTTTATATGCTATGACAGGTAATGAGTGTTTATTTTCTATTTCCCCATTATGTTATAATTTATTATACACCCGAGAGAAAGAGATAATCCCAAACACTTATGTGAGGTGCTAGTATATACTTTCCGTACTTTTAATTACAAGGTCTAGAAGGTTGTGTTGTAAAATACTTTTAAAGAGTAGGTAAAATGACCCTCATATTGCTATTGTCTAGGTAGAAAAGCCCATTTTCTTATGACAATCAATTCCAAGGTACAGGGTATTTGATGAGGTGTCATTTTATACACTTTTTCGGGGTCATTTAACCCCCTAAATCGTGCATTTATGCCCAAAATAGGTACTTAATCGTTCCTTTTCATGTATTTAGCATTTGGAAGGCATTTGGAGGAAATACACGTAACTTGGGCTCATTTGGAGAAGAAACGGATAAGATTATAGACTTACACCAATATCTCTCAAGATTATGTTCTCAGCGGCTGGAGATGACGTCACCAGTTCTACACGACGCCATCACAACCCACCTCGTGACGGTGTCACAACCTTTCATGACGGCGTCAGCTCGTACGACCTAGCCCAAAATCTAGAATATTCTCTTTCATGACGACGTCACGATTAAAACGCGATGCCGTCGCAGCAATTTTTTCCTATATTTACTATTCCATTTTTAGGGTTTTTAGGGGTGTAACTTTAGCATAATAAAGGGAGACGAACCCTAGTTAGTTTGGCAGCTTATTAGGACGATTTTAAGGCTCCAAAACCCTATCATAACTCCTTCAATTCATGTTTTAATCAAGTAAGATTATTTAAATCATTCAATATGTCTGTTGTTTGATCATTATTATTCTTTGCTTATCTTTAACATGCTTGGCTAAACTCCCTATTGTGTTCATTTATGATTGTATGAAACCTAAAATGTAGATCTTAGTGGTGTTGCTTCTTGTGATGGATATGCATGTTAGGTCTTAGAAAACCAGCTTTTGTTTGTATCGCTGTTGATATGTCTAAGGTAACATGATTGTGTAGAAAGGATACCTTCAGGGTACAGTCTTCTACTAACTTGGCCACCTATTATGGTTGATCCACTCTTAACTATATTCCAATGCATTTAATATACCCTTAGGGGAAATTGTAATTAGTCCTTTTTTTTTTCATACTACCTTACTTGAGCGTTTGCCATAACAGAATATTAAATAGAAGGCGGCGTTCGTGTAATTCGTTCATGACTTAGGAAATAATTACATAGATCATCACAAGTGTGACAAAGCAACAACATTAGGAGAAGCAATCTAGAGAGTAATACATGATTAAATGAATACAATCTCTTTATTATATTGTTATCACTATTAGTATAGTTTATTATTTAGTTTAATAGCTAAAACCAAACCAAACCTCTTAAATATCTGATTTTACCGCTTTCCTATAAACATAAAAATACAAAAATAATATTTTCTCAACCCTTAGAATTCTGTTAGACCGTGATCAAGCCTTCTTAACCTATTCCCCTAGAGAATGATAACATCCCCAGAGTCTTGCTATATACTACTACAACGTTATGTACTCTGCCTAGGGAGTTGGTAAAACTTCTTGTAGATTCCCCTTACGACAACCGGTCAAAGTATCAATGCAAGAATTATATTCTTGTGATCGTGATGATTATTCTCGGTTATACCTGGGTATGTTTTCTTTGTACCAAAGATGAGGCTCCAGATATGATTATCGATTTTGTTAATCAAGTTCAAAGGAATCTAAAGGCTCAAATTCTGATGATTCAAACTGATAATGGAACCGAATTCAAAAACAAGAAATTACAGGCATTTTATGCAAAGTTAGGCATTGTTCATCAAACTTCAATTGCTCGAACGCCTTAACAAAATGGTGTTGTTGAATGTCGAAATCGTATACTCATCGAGGCTGCTCGTACAATGCTTATCTTTTCTAAAGATCCAGAATTTCTATGGGCTGAAGCTACTGTTACTGCTTGTTTTACTCAAAATCACTTCTTTTTACCACACCGGTATAATTAAGACCTCATTATGAGCTGTTTCAAAGGATAAAAACCCATCATTCAATATTTATGGTGTTTGGAATCTATTTTGTTATCTAACAAATGATCGTGATGATCTTGGGAAAATGAAACCGAAGGCTGACATTGGTATCTTTATTGGTTATTCTGAGTCATCAAGAGGATTTCGTATTTACAAACCGCACAAACCAATAGATATGGGGAAACGATCCATGTCAGTTTGATGAACTCATTATATGGCTTCTGAATGCAACAATTTAGAACCCGGAATGAACTGCATGAATTTTCAAGATTCATCAAAAGATTCACATTCAATACCTTCTAAATCATATTTGGATAATCTGTTTGGTCCTTTGTATGAAGAATACTATGCGACGAGTTCACAAGTAGTGTCAGATAATTCCGCTGCAAATACTCTTGATAACGAACACACTTATTCATCCTCATCAATCATGGTTGAAGAAGATGAAGCTCCTCAAATGGTATCTTCGTTAGCAAAACAAGTTGCCACTAAACCAAACTCTCCAGTCTTGAATGAAAATGCTAATGATTAGTTTAAAAAGTGTTGCAGATTATGATGTAAATGTGTTCTATAAATGCACCACAAAGCTTGTATGTTGAAGAAGCTGAGTCATCTGCATACATATCAGGATCAATCAATATATACACAAGTTTCATCAAAAACATCGAATCAAGTGATTGGTGGACTAAGAATAATCAATTGATCAAAGTGATCGGTGATCCCTCAAAACCCGTAATGACAAGAAATCGACTTTAAACAGATGCAAAGGTTTGTATGTACGCATTAACAATGAGTAAAATTGAACCAAAAAATATCAAGGAGGCTATGCTTGATGCCAGTTGGATTGAATCCATGCAAGATGAGCTTAACCAGTTTAAACGCCTTGATGTTTGAGAACTTGTTGAATGTCCTATTGACAAAAACATAATTGCAGTCAAATGGATTTGGAAAAACAAGACTGATGCTGAAAACATGGTTATTCGGAACAAGTCTCGTTTAGTTGCCAAAGGATATCGTCAAGAGGAGGGAATCGATTTTGAGGAGTCTTTTGCACCAGTTGCAAGACTTAAAGCTGGCAGAATTTTTATGCATTACGCGGTCACAAGACTTTCCAATTATCAAAATGGATGTGCGAATTGGATTTCTGGAATGGTCCACCTGAAAGAGGAAGTTTTGTTTGTCATGCGGTGGATTTGTAGATCAGACTTTCCGAATCATGTTTATCGTCTTAAGGAAGCTTTGTTCGGTCTTAAACAGCCATAGAGCCTGGTATGTGAAGCTTTTCTCATTTCTTTATCGAACACATTTCACAAAAGGTTTCATCGATCTGACATTGTTTCATGAAGCACGGGGGATGATATTTTATTAGTTCAAAATCTATGCGAAGACATATTATTTTTCGGTCAACTAATACCAGTGTTTGAAAAAAAGATTGAAAATGTCTAATGAGAGATAATTTTGAAATGTCATTGATCAGTTGAAATGAAGTCTTCTTTCTCAAACTTCATGTTCATCAAAAAACCCCGAGGAATCTTTATATGTCAATCACAATATACTATAGATATTCTTAAGAAACTTGGGATGGAAAAATGTGTACTGTTTTTCGTACACCAATGGCTACAACGAAAATAGTTGCAAAGGGGGATTTATTGGGTACCCAAGTTGATCAAACTAAGTATCATAGTATGATTGGGGGATTTATGTATCTCACTGCTAGTCGACCGGACATTGCCTTTGCGACATTTGTATGTGCGCGTTATCAGACACACCCAACTGAAAAACACCTTAAATAGGTCAAAATGATCTTTCGCTACCTAAAACAAACCATTAACATGGGTCTATGGTACTCGAAGGATTCTAGTTTGAGCTAATTGCATATTCAGATGCAGACCTTGCAAGGTGTAATTATGATTGCAAAAGCACATCGGGAGGCATTCAATTTCTGGGAGATAAGCTAATTAGTTGGTCGTCGAAAAAGCAAGATTGTATAGCAATGTCAACTGCAGAAGCTGAGTATGTATCAGTATTTGCATGCTGTGCTCAAGTCATTTGGATAAGGACGCAAGTGCTAGATTATGGATTTCGGTACAACAAGATTCTAATGTACTGTGACTCAAAGAGTGCAATTGCCATATCTTGCAATCCGATACAACATTCACGTACAAAACATATTAACATCCGTTATCACTTTATCAAGGAGCATGTTGAGAAAGGTACAATTGAAATTTACTTTGTCGGGACGGAATACCAACTTGCTGATCTTTTTACAAAAGTCATTCCAAAAGAAAGGTTTGAGTATTTAGTTCACATGATTGGTATGCGATGTATGACTCCAACTTTGTTGGAACATCTCGCAAAGTTATCTTCTTGAATGAAAGATCATACATCAAAATATTTTGTAAATAATTTTTTAAAAACAAAATTAAAAATTAGAAAATATTCAAAAACAAAATAAAAATTCAAAAATTTAAAAAACAAGAAAAGTAATTTTACTTATTTTTTATTTTTCAAAACAATTTTTTTTTGAAAAATACAAAAACACAAAAATATAACTTAAATGATACTAAACAACTTTTCAATATCCTCAACTTCGGTTAAGGACACATTTTCATAAACCAAAAGATTTTCTAAGGTCTACTTAAGGACAAGTAGGATTCAAGTGGGGGGATATTTGATGACATCAAATAACGTCACTTTATTATATCATTTATCCCATCTATTTTTCCCACTTTTATATAATTATTGCATTATTTGGTACTTAATTGCTTTAAAGTTGATAAATGCAGTAATTCAGGAGTGTTTTGTAAAGACAAGCTAAAAGGCGCATAAATTAGAGCTAAAATGAAGATATTTGAAGATTATTAAATTTTCACCAATACGTTGTATCCAGCTAAAGAGATACGGCGTATCAACGCCAAGACTACACAAGAAAACGCGTTTGACCAATTCCCAATACGGCGTATTCACTCTGTCTACATACGCCGTATCCATGAAGATAACTATTCGAAGATACAAAAAATCAAGTAAATTAGGAATGATATCAATGCTTTATTTTGAACGTAGCACGCACTTCAAGGAATCCAGCTCAATACGCCGTATCGACCTTGCTCCATACGGCGTATCGAGTCTTTTTCAGACACTATAAATAGAAGACTCAAAAATGAGTTTTCAGTGTGCAATATCATATTCTTTATACCATACTCATTAAAGATGAATTTTAGAAGAGAAGATCAGCCACCAAGGTCAAGCATTGATCACGAATCCATAGAAGACATCGTGTAATTTTTACTCTCTTAATCGTTCGATTTTAATTGTTTGATTACACTTGTATAATTACAATGGTTGTGGGCTAATACCCTCGGGTATTAGCCATCTTAATGAAAGTTCAATGTTAGGTTTGTTTTAAAATTGATTTCTTAATTTATCGTTGATTGTTTAATTATGTTTATCACCTCATACTTGTTTATGTGTTTGAATGTGCGACCTATTATTCAACTGGATCTAGTGATACGGACCAAGTAATCTAGATACTGGGATAGCTCTCCATATTGTGTTTCATATTACTAGACCAATAGGGTCACAAATAACGTTCTATCTTTGTCTTTAAATTATCAGCTTAGTTGGACCGGTAGGTGACCCGTTTAGGTTTCAGCAATCATGCTCTTAATTTACTGATAAAGATTGGAATAGTGGACTACCAGTATATAAAACACCATCAAACAATAAGTGGGTAAAGTCCTGTTGGGCTAGGGTTTTAACAGGATCACCACTGCTTTAATTCTCTAAGATAGATTATAATTAAACTAAAGGATGCTTTATGCTGATGCACTAATTGTGACAAGATTAATCGTGTCTAGGTCTTAGGATGATGTCCTGCCTAAGTCTTAAAAATGATATGCCGCTTCGAGATAAGTAAATCATTGCACTAAACAAACAAACCAGCATTGAACCAGATTTAATATGGCTAATACAGTTTTCTATCATTTGACTTGTACCGCTTTTCTATCTTTTAATCTTCTTCTTTTATGTTTATTGTGTATTTAATTGGTATTTGTTTCCACCAAACCTGTGCCAGTCTCTTAGGCTGAAAACCCTCATATCATTAGACAACATACATAACATAGGTTTAACCAATAAATAGACTTAATTAAAATACTGATAGAATATAGGATTAATGTTCCACTCTTAATGTTCGACACCCTACTTACCGCGAACTCCATCTTGACCGGGTACACTGCTCGTTAAAGTGTTGTTTAGGTTTGTCGGCTAAATATAAATTTAAAACTTGATAATCAAATAATTGACCCTACACGACAGCACATCATACTTTCTCCAACTCCTGTTTTAATCAAGTAAGGTTTATTTAATCATTCAATATGTCTATGTGTTGTTTGATTCATCTATGTTCTTGCTTTATCTTTAACATGCTTGGCTAAACCTCTTATTGTGTTTATTTATGATTGTATGAAACCTGGAAAGTAGATCTTAGTGGTGTTGCTTCTTGTGATGGATGTGCATGTTAGGTCTTAGAAAACTAGCTTTTGTCTGTATCGCTGTTGATATTTCTAGGAAAACATGATTGTGTAGAAAGGATACCATCGGGTAACAGTCTTCATACTAACTTGCCCTCTAATATGGTTGATCTACTCTTAATATATTTCACATGCACTTAGTATACCCTTGGAGGCCTTGTAATAGTCTTCATACTACCTTACTTGTGCGTTGCCTTAACGGAATACTAAGTAGACGGCGGGTTCGTGTCATTCGTTCATGACTTAGGAAATAATTACACAAATCATCACAAGTGTGACAAGGCAACAACACTAGGAGAAGCAATCTAGGGAGTAATACATGATTAAATAAACACAGTCTTTTATTATATTGTTATCACCAGTAGCGTAGATTTATATTTAGTTTAATAGCTAAAACCAAACCCACATCTCCAATTATATGATTTACTTGCTTTCCAGAAAACATAAAAACACAAAAATAATCTTCTTTTAACCCCTAGAATTCTGTTAGATCGTGATCAAGCCTTCCCAACCTATTCCCCGAGTGAATGATAACAACCCCCCGAGTCTTGCCTATACTACTACTACAACAATTAGGTGCTCTGCCTAGGGAGTTATAAAACTTCATGTAGAAGTCTAACGATGACCGCATCACATTTCTACGTCCACCCGTCATTAATGTATCCCTGAATTCAATCTATAACTTCCTAATCATATTTGTACTCGTTTCCTAAACTAAGGCAACCTCTATAGAATCCTTTAATATTTTTTTTAGGCTTATGGATTCCTCTTTTCTTATCTTCGTCACTGACTTTTAACAGGGGTCCCATCGAGTTGTGTTGTTTAACCGTTAATTTCCTAAAGGCTTTTTTGGTTCATGGTATATGAAATATTATTTTATCATTACCGATTTTAAACCAAAGTGTTCCTTTATCCCGGTCTTCAACTATTCCTATTTGTTCTTTGAAAGGGTGTCCAAATAGAACTTCAGTTAATCCCTTTTCCGCAAATTCACTAATGTTTTCAAGAATGATGAAATCAACTAAGAATTGGTGGTTTCCTATGAACACATGTAAATTTTTAGCAAGTCCCACCATGTTAATTCCTGAATACACTAGTTCATGATTCATGATGGTGTTATACGCTTTCTTGGACATTATGTTGAAAGGGGTTTGAGGTTCAAAATAGTGGTTAAAATTAACAAACCCAATTTTGCGTTTCTGTATTCGGGTGATACGTAATTTACAAAGTCCCCTGTCTTTTCGTCATTCATGACTAAATTATTAAATTCTATAATTACAAATTCCATGGATCTAGGTCATCCCACATGTCGTCTATATCAACAAATTCTTCCAATCCTATGCTCATTCTTTTATCAGGATCACGGAGTGTCAGACTGAAATCTTCCTTGATTTCCGCTGATTTTGATGGTGAAAGCGAGATTATATCTTGGTTTCTGTATTCGGGTGATACGTAATTTACAAAGTCCCCTGTCTTTTCGTCATTCATGACTAAATTATTAAATTCTTGCGTTTTATCTAATTCGTTTATAACGCAAATAAGATAAATAGATGCGGGAGATTCTTTCTTATTGATATTAAAAATTACTTGGTCATTTCCAACTCCTAGAGAGATCTTTTTACCATAAACATCAATCTTTGCATGAGCAGTTGCCAACATGGGCCTGCCTAGGATAATCGGGACATTTTCATCTTCCATGATGTCAAGTATGATGAAATCAACGAGAAACACGAAATTACTAATTTTCACTAGTACATTTTCTTTTATCCCTTTTGGAGATTGCATGGATCTATCAGCCATTTCGATCATCATTTTAATTGGCTTCAAACTTCCAAGTCCTAATCTTTTGAATAAGGAATAGAGCAAAACGCTGATACTTGCTCCTACATCAGCCAAAGCATTACTCATGGAGTGGTTTTCGATAATACAAGGAAGGATGAAACGATCCAGGATCTGTTTCTTTCGAAGGAAGTTTATTTTGAAAGGTAGCGAAGTAGAGTGCTGGTAATTCCTTGATTTCATGAGAAACCAATTTTTGTAATTACTGTTTCGGTTTATCATGAGTTGTAGTTGGTTCCTTATTCTCCTGAAGGATGCGCCTTTTTTACTTTTTTACCAAATGTCTCAGTTTTAGGCATCAGAGTATGTTTAGGTGTGGAGATCAACTGAGCGAGGTGATTTACTTTTTGCTATAACCTTTTTATAGAGGAATCATGATCCTTTAAACTTATAACAGTACTTATCATGATCTTCTTCATCCACTCATTTTGGATTTCTTGTCTTTCACCAGATTCTTTTAGACATTGCTCAAATTTGTCTTTGAGGTTACTTGGACAATTGCTAGGTTCAATGTAGGTCTTATCGTAGTTGATTTTTGCTAGATCTTATGCTTTTAACTTCAACATAGTAACTTTTTCTGTTATCATCCGTATTCAATTTACGAAAATCCACTTTTAGCTCTTCTATTTCGTGATTTAATAGTTTCAGCTTTTCGGTGACAATACGTAATGGGTCAAGGGTAGTCATGTGATTTTCTTCGCAATGCCAATTATGCGAATGTTCAACCAATTTTTGGATTGACTTCAATGCATCTGAATCCGTTAACCCATGAATAACACCGTTTGAGTCGATAGCTCATCGAGTTAGGCTATTTAATCCATTGTAGAAGGTGTTTACCTTTTGGTGATCATTGAGATCATGAAAGGGACACTTTAAAAGTTGGTCGTTATATCTTTCCCAAGTATCGAAAAGGGATTCTCCCTCTTCTTGCTTAAAATTCCGGATTTCACTCAATTGTTTGAATATCATCGCAGGAGGGCAGAATCTCCGGATGAAGATTTGCTTAAGATCACTCTAGATTTTTGTACATTCGGTCAATGTTCTTTCGAACCATCTCTTATCGATTCCTTCCAGAGTCAGAGGGAGTACTTGTATAAAGGTAGACTCTTGAGCGTTGAATATGCTAGCGATTTCAAGCACATTACTGATGTGTTCGACAGCACTATCGGTTGGACCACCCGAGAAGGAGATCTTACGTAATTCCCTTAGAAGTTGTCCCTTAACTTCAAACGTTGTGTTATCAGGACAAGTGAATCTTCTCTTAGTGTTGTTAAGGTCTAGAGCTAGGTATTGTTCTAGTGTGAGGGTTTTAATATCCACATTTTCTGTATCTGACTAGGATGACTCAGATTCGTAGAAAGAATAGATGTTGTGAATGGGTGCGAGAAAAACCTCTCTCCTTGCACGAAATTATCTTTTTGGGGGAGTTATGAAATTCTTAATTTTCAAACATCTTCTCAAAAAATATTCAAAACTGCAAAATTAACTATCTTTCGATAAAGTTCTTTAATTAAATATTTAATTGAGGGGGAGTTATAAATTTTCAGTCAATTCATCATCAGAAAATAAAAGTGTGTTCTCAAAAGCAAAAATAACTTCTTTTTGAACATTTTTTTTTTCAAAAAGTGGATAATTGTTTGAAGGGGAGTTATAGATTTTTTTAACTAAAAACGGGAACTTAACTACAAAATAATTCAAAAGATTTGATGTAAAAAGTGGTCTAACTCCAAGGGGGAGTTATGAAAAATATTTTTGGATTACAAAGATATACGAAAGTAATTACAAGGGCTAAAAGTATAAATGTGCAAAAGAAGAACTTTCGTATGGGTGTTTATTGATTACGAAAGAAACTTGAGGGTCTAAAATGACAAGTTCAAAAGTTAGCTTTCGTAGGGTTAAAATAGCTTACGAAACGAAACTTGAGGGTCTAAAATGACAAGTTCAAAAGTTAGCTGTCGTAGGGTTAAAATAGCTTACGTAAAGAAAACTTGAGGGTCTGAAATGACAAGTTTAAAAAGTTAGCATTCGTAGGGTTAAAATAGCTTACGTAAGGAAATTTGAGGGACTAAAACTGCCAAAGTTGGATAGTCATTTTCAGAAGTATAAATCCAACAGTTTCATACGCAACTTTATCACTTTCGTAAATTGATAAAATAAGGGTTTCATAAATACTCTGAGCTTTCGTAACAAAGAAACACGATCCAAATCGTTTTATTGGTTATCTGTGATTGCAAAACGTAAGAAAACGTGTCCTATTTGTACTATTTGTGCTTAATTGTTAATATTAATTGAATGAAATAGGTTTCGTTAAGATCTAGGGTTTTGTAAATATGCAAAGTGATTAAAAAGTGAAATTGATTGAGGCAAAATTGATGATGTGTCATTTTATACACTTTTTCGGGGCCGTTTAACCCCCTAAATCGTGTATTTATGCCCAAAATAGGTACTTAATCGTTCCTTTTCAGGTTATTTTGCATTTCGGAGGCAATTTGGAAAGAATTACACGAGACTTGGGCTCATTTGGAGAAGAAACGGACAAGACTACGGACCTATACAAACCCACTCTTAAGATTATGTTTACAGTGGCTGGAGACGGCGTCACAGATACAACGTGACGCCGTCACAACGAAGATCAAGACAGCGTCACAAGATTCCACAACAGCGTCAGAGCACACGACCCAGCCCATTATCCAGAATATTCTCTTTCATGACGGCGTCACGATTAAAACGCGACACCGTCACAACGATTTTCCTATATATACAATCCCTAATTTAGGGTTTTGAGTGTGTAACTTTAGAATAAAAAAGAAGGTACGAACCCTAGTTCGTTTAGCAGCTATTAGGGACGAATTTAGGGCCTAAAAACCCTATTGTACTTACTCCAACTCATGTTTTAATCAAGTAAGGTTTATTTAATCATTCAATATGTTTATGTGTTGTTTGATTTATCTATGTTCTTGCTTTATCTATAACATGCTTGCCTAAACCTCCTATTGTGTTTATTTATGATTGCATGAAACCTAGAATGTAGATCTTAGTGGTGTTGCTTCTTCTGATGGATGTGCATGTTAGGTCTTAAAAAACCAGCTTTTGTCTATATCGCTGTTGATATGTCTAGGGAAACATGATTGTGTAGAAAGGATATCATCGAGTAATAGTCTTCATACTACCTTGCCCCCTAATATGGTTGATCTACTCTTAATTTATTTCACATGCACTTAGTATACCCTTAGGGGCCTTGTAATAGTCTTCATACTACCTTACTTGTGCGTTGCTCTAACGGAATACTAAGTAGACGGCCGGTTCGTGTAATTCGTTCATGACTTAGGAAATAATTACACAGATCATCACAAGTGTGACAAAGCAACAACACTATGAGAAGCAATCTAGGGAGTAATACATGATTAATAAATCCACAGTCTTACTTTAATTGTTATCACTATTAGTTTAGATTTATATTTATTTTAATAGCTAGAACCAACCACCTCTCCAATTATATGATTTACTTGCTTTTCATAAAACATAAAAATACAAAAATAATCTTCTTTCAACCCTTAGAATTCTGTTAGACCGTGATTAAGCCTTCCCAACCTACTCCTCGAGTGAACGATAACAACCCCCCAAGTCTTGCCTATACTACTACTTAGAAACGATTAGGTGCTCTGCCTATGGAGTTGTAAGGCTTCATGTAGAAGTCTAACGATGACCGCATCAAGTTTTTGGTGCCGTTGCCGGGGAGTAGTTAGGTTTTGATCATAGTTTAGATTAGTTTTATTGCTTGAATCCTTTCAAGTGAGATTTTAATTCCGCATATTAGCTTTCTTGTAGTCTATCTTTTCTTTGTGTGTTTGTTCGTAATTTCCATTGACTATTCCATTCTTCATCATGGAGAATGCGAATCCACCACCTACCAACAATCGTCTTGTCCTAACAATTGCGCTACGCGCATAAATTAACCAAGAGCTCCATGAGCTACATGTGATTTTGGCCTTCGTTGATTTCGCTATCTACCAAGTGTATTGAACATTTCTTAGAACTTTGCAATTCAACCTATCCGAGACCAAGATGAATAACCTCGAGTCCGATGATGAAGCAGTAGATACACCTCTTGTCTCTCCCTTTCCTCACTCAGATAATGACTCGGATGATGAGGAAGTTCTTAACGAGTTGAGTGAGTATGAAAACGCAGGAACACTCCGCCAGGAAAGAATAATCAATAGTACTGACGGGGATGACCTTGGATTTTGAATGTTTGATAGGCTTTAGGAAAGTTTCGATGCCTATCTCGACCCCCACCCCCCCCCCCCCTCATTTCTACCAATGAATAATATCTCGCGTAAAGCCTATAATACAATAATGGTAGATGGACTAGAGGGGACGGGAAGGAACCTAGTTGCCATTGTTAGGGATGTCTACGTGTTTGTAGGAAGTTTTACCTATATCATGGATTTTTTTTTGTTAGAAGACATAGGGGAATTTATTATGAGCAACATGGCTGAAGTCTTGATGGGCAGACCCCTTAGAAAAATCACTAAGCTCAAATATGACGTCGCTAAGGGATTGGTCTCATTCACTAAGATCTTTGACACATACACATATAGGATGATGCGTACAATACCTAGGCTCAAGAACTTTAACTGGAGTAAGGTCCTACCATTGCTAGAACTTAGCCAAAACGGATTATTTTTTTTTTTGTTTTTTTTTTTTTTTTTTTTTTTTTTTTTTAATTTTTTGATGAACGGACTTAGAGCACCCCATGAAAAGAATAAGTTTATATACAAAAACTGCTTAAACCTAGGCCCAGAATACCAAGTGAATGAAAGCATAAAGAAATGGTTCCTTCGTGGGCATGCGAGCATTCACGAAACAAGGTAAAGACGTGTGACTTCGAGTCTAGCTACAAGACTCGTTAATAAAGAAAAGCGCTTCTTGGGAGGCAGCCCAATTTACTTTTCCCGCAAATTACTAGTGTCATATGTGTTTTAATTCTTTAGCATTTGTTTTATTATGTTTGAACTATCTTGTAATCATGCTTTGTTTGTCTTTAACCTCGTCTTAATTTCAATCAAAGGTATTTTGCAAATAATAAGTGTAGGGGAATTTATCCGGCTTTTGAACCAAATTCAAACATGTTAAATGAATTGTTTAGATTAATTCGCGTCAGTTTCGAGTCATATGATTGAATTGTTAAATCTTAGGTTTTATGCAGCCATTTATACAGGAATTAACTTATGGAATCAAGTGCAGGAAATTTTTCATCAAAAACAAAAATTTTGTTTTCACAGACTGTGGAGACGGCGTCACGATTAACACGCGACGCCGTCACCACGACACCTGTGACGGGGTCACAAAAACCCTGACGGCGTCAAACGCCCAGGTCCAGAAAACTTTAAGTTTTTAATTATTTTTGAAAAATAAAACTTGTTTTTTTTATTACATAAACCTGCAAAACCTAATGAGTTTGACAATTCTCTCATCTTATCTTTACTGGTTTATCGAGTCTAACCCTAAATTCATATTGTATATTTGTATATCGCACATTTTATGCTTGGTATAATTGTCTTTGTCTTTGATTACAGGTTATATTTGATGAGAAGAAGCTTGGAAGTTCTTAGGAAGTTTCATTTGACGATTCTCGGAGGACGATTTAACCAGTTATCGCATGTTTCTTCTCCATTATTGAGCAAACCAGGGGAGTACTAGTTTCTTTTCCTTGTTTTCTTTTCCCTTTATTTGTTTTTACGGGTACTTCTATAGAAACATTATGGAACAATTTCCAACTTAAGTGTAGGGGAGTAAATAAGCCTTAGGAACAACTATTCTTTCATTTGCCATTTGCTTTGTCCTTAAAATGATGGGTAATATATCGAAACATAACATAAAAGGTGATTTTTACCTAAAAATTTAAATTTTTTTACGACACATACCGACAAAAACCAAGTATTAATAGCGTCTCATGGATAGGAATTTATATGACTAGCACAATAACCCTCAGAATTCCACCCCAAAAATGTGAGGTTCGCCTTTAGATCTTTAGGAATTCGGGTACCCATTCATCTGGTAACCCAAGATGATTTATCTTTACCCGGTTCGAGTTAAGGTTGATCTACAAGCGTGCATGTCTATTCCGTCGTTACGGCCATGTATGCATTGCCTTGTCACCTTTTCTGGAATGTCTGGTGTTAGTAAAATTCATATGAGTGTACCGGTAGTGTATTAAATTCTAGAACTTGTTATTGTGATGCATCCCGAGACCGCATAGTAAGTATTAGGATTTGCTTGATAAGAGGCATTAGGATTAACCCATGTTTTAAACCTGTAATTGTTATGATGGTCACACCGATCATATAACTATCCCACACCCTTGCCATGCACTCACCTTTAGTGCAGGATACCCCTAGTACAACCCTCCAAGCCTATCCTTTTTCACGGTTCTCGTAATTTTCTGGTGGATTCCAGATTATTAATGAAGAGCATTGTCACCCTTAAACCAATCGTTACACCCAAATAGCCTTAGCCTACCTTGTATGTACTCATTTTTAGTACATTATTGTGTTTAACCCAAGTTAATTATTGAGTACACGGTTGCTAAGTCCTTATCCTTGTAAATACAGTTTTGGGACGATTGGGATTCATGGTAGTATTTATTTCGCGGAAGAATGGGGAAGAAAAGTTAAGTCAATACCCTCATATATTTGTTAGATGATCTCCATGTTATTTTGATCCACCTCAATACGGGTCATTAGTTAGATTGTAAATATCGAGCATGTAAAAGCTTAAGTGTAGGGGTACGTATTATAAATCCCATGTGATGTACTATGTTATTAAAAAAAATTGATTGATGTAGAGTTGTGTAGAGTTTATAGATCTTCGTCCGAGTCTTGGCTTAGCAACCAAACCAAAGTGTATTTGTGTAAATAATTAGCTTACCCTTCTACTCCAAATTCACCCAATGCCACCCAAATGTATCCCATCCGTTTCCGTTTCCATTATATGTTATCTTACACCTACACCCTACAACCCTTTAAAAGACCTCTTAGATAGTAATGAATAATGCTTGCACATAGAAGTGGAGGTTTGATCCTTTACCAAGCCTATGGTAATTTATATGCTATGACATGTAATGAGTGTTGATTTTCCGTTTCCCCCTTTTGTTATAATTTATTATACACCCGAGTGAAAGAGAGAATCTCAAACACTTATGTGAGTGCTAGTAAGTAATTTTGTGCTGTTAATTACGAGGTCTAGAGGTTGTGTTGTAAAATACTTTTAAAGAGTAGGTAAAATGGCCCCTCATATTGTTATTGTCTAGGTAGAAAAGCCTATTTGCTTGAGGACAAGCAAATCCTAAGTGTAGGGGTATTTGATGAGGTGTTATTTTATACACTTTTTCGGGGTTTTTTAAACCCCCTTTCAATATGTGTTTATGCACAAATAGGTACTAATAGTTCCTTTTTAGGTTATTTTGATTTGGAAGGCTTTTAGATGAATTACACGTGTCTTGGGCTCATTTAGAGAAGAAATGGACAAGACTACGGACCTACACCAACACTCTTCACCAACACCATTCCGGAAGGCAACTCAAACTAAATTTCGGGATGAAATTCTTTTAACATGGGGAGACGGTAACAATTCACATTTTCACATCATTGTACGTCGATAAATATTCAACTATTCATTTTAAACTTTTACGCGTCTTCTTTTAATTTCAACTGTTTAGTTAAATCGCGTAAACTAAAAATCAACATTCAACGTAAACGGGCATCAAACATATAAAAGTTTATGTCAAGCAAGTGTTATTTAAATATTACGAAGATAATTTATAACTTTTCATATTTTATTTTTATCGGTTACGTAAAACGTATACGTTTCGCTATAAAATACATTTATGCATACATGGAAGCACCAAAACCTATCTATACTTCAACAAATACCCACCATTATACCCAATACCCTAAAAATTATACAAACTTTCCCACAAACATGCCCATATCCGGTTCCATATTAACAAACACACACAAATAAATTGCAAATACTCCACTAATGTCACTTCATCTTGTTATTACTCACCATGTAAACCTTAAAGACTCTGTTTCCATAAATTGTTTAATCTCCTTGTCCTTCCTTAGTTCCCAATCGTTCCCCTTCCTAAGGAGGAGGAGAGGTGATGTGTTCTAAAAAACACATCATTTATACCCCGAAAAACATTATAATACGGACTAATAACCATGAAATATGCTTAATAATATTGCAAATATGTTTGTATTGTGTTATTATGTCTTGAAGGTACAAAGGATTGAAAATGGAGCAAAAACGATGACTTTCGGATAATATTTGACGACGTTTATGCATTTTTCAAGATCAAGACGAAGTCGGAAAAATTCCCCAAGCATGCTGATGCGTGCGATACGGGTCAGTTTTAAATTTATAACTCGGTATACCAAATTCTTAAGCAATACATACGAGCAAGTAAACTCGTCTGTAGTAGCAAGATATTGAATGGTAAGCCAGGATCGTTAGCGGGGATTTAGGTGTTTCGACTTGATAAAGATTTCCATGATAAAAGTCCTAAGATGCAAGCAAGCAATGATGAAAGTGATTCGATAATAAATAGATGTACTTGGTTGGATTTAGTTTGGGAATCCGATTCGATATGAGGGTGGCAAAGACTAACAAGTTGATTAAAAGAATTGGAGGTTATCCAATCTATTGTTTTTAAAACTTTTTGCCTTCGTCAAGACTCCTAGTGACAAAAACAAGCATTAGGCGCAATCAATCAATTCAAGACTAAGACAACCTCTATGAGTTTGATTCGCGGTTCGTTTCACAAACCATAGACATCGATAATTATGTTCCTAGTTATACCAAACCGCTTAAGAAATGGTCAATACAAAAGGTAGCCGATCGTAGACAAAAAGGCGACAATTGATTGATTAACAATATCCCTTTCGGCCTATGATATTCTCAACAAACAATCCGGTTGATAAAACTATGCCACTTTAGAACATAAGAACAAATGGATCTAAGACTTAGCTTGAAATTGAATTAACATGCCACACTATCATAATCGAATCTTCATACCACAAACATCATCTAACCAAGCACATAAAGGGACTAGCCACTCATATTAAACAAAGACATAATTCCAGAAAATAATGCATTCATAAACATAATGAGAGTTCTTACAAAAGTATTGCAAAAGCTTAAAGGAATGTAAACTAGGAAATGACAAACTTGTGACTTAGAGGGATCCTTCCTCCTTCTTGGCTTTCCTGGAGCTTCTTCCTGACTTTCCTGGACTTAGATGGCTTTGGAGAGGAGTGGTGGCTATGAGGATTAGGATTTAGGGTTGGAGAATAGTGAGGTGTGTGTTAAAATGAGGCATAGGGGTCTCCTATTTATACTACTATTTTATGTCGGTTCCAGGGCCTAAAGGGGTGTCCAAAGTCGGTTTAGAGGGTCTAGATCCTTCTTGGTTATTCAGGTTTCTTTTAGAGTGAAATGAAAAACATAGGCTCCAAGATCCAGGCGGCACAGCCTTCTGCTGGGCGGCACACTGTTCTGCCAGGAGGCAGACTCTCCAGCCGGGCGACTGAGAGGTCGCTGGTGGAATCTTTTTGTTGGATTTTTCGTTTAATGCTCTTGATTGAGTTGTGCTTGGTCGTGGGCCTTCATACTTCACCGTATACTCATTACAACTTGATCTCAGGTCTTAGAAGCTTAAGTAATTAGATTTCTTCTTTGAGATGCTTCTGCACTTGATTCTGACATGGGATTCTTCGTACTTCCGATAATCTTCGCATGTTCGTCTCTCCTTTTCTTGCTTTCCTGTATTTGACTGCAATTACACTAGAAAGTATATTTTGACATAATCGAGTAATAAAACCATAGGTAACTGACCAAATAACTAATACAGAAGTATGAATAACGCTCCCAAAACATACTCGATTTGAGCGTTATCAGGTGTCCTACAATCTCTACTCATATGACCAACTCTCTTGTAGTTATTGCACTCCACATTGCATGAACCAGTGTGGCACAACTTAGGTTTGTTGTAGAAGGGTAACTTTCCTACATATCCATTTTTGTTATTTGGTCTAGAAATGTAAGCTCTCATGGCCTTTTGTCCTTTATTTTGTTGTTGGCATTCCTTACCACATCGGCTTCCTAACGTATGACCTGATCCATCGAGTCATGAGCCATGCGAATGTTTTCCTTGTAGATAGAAATAACTTCAATAGCATTAATAATTCATTGGGTTATAATATGCTCGATCCTCGCGAAAATCATTCCTTGTCTTGTTGTCGGTATTTTCTTTAAACTCGAACGAAGTAACGAAAATAAAATGAGTCGAATTTCAAAAGTCGTGTTTCAAAAAAGAAATGGAATGTTATGAGGTGATGGGTTAAAGTCGTGTTCGAATTAATCGGCATGTTTCTAGAAGTTACCAGAAGTAAGAAAAATTAAGACGTAACGAGATGACGTAGGTGTTTCAACAGTATGGGGCGGGTGTTCAAAGTCGTCTTCAAAGTCGAATAGCAGGATAATCGTTGGGGTCAACAGACTGTAACGGGTTTCAAAGTTATGCAAAATGGTATAATGTAAAGTCATGAAATGTTTTAAAGATCATCGTATTATTCACGATGTTTTAGAAGTAAACGAAACCATTGTGTCATTCACAATGTCTTAGAAAAGTTTAGAGACCATTGTGTCACTCACATTGTCTTAGGAAAAATTTAGTATTTTATATAGACAACTTCTATAAAAAAATGAGAAAATATACGTAAGGCAAACGTAAACACAGAGAAAAGATAAACGTGAGATAAACGTAAGCTCATAGCAAAATAGAGGTTCAAGGGCAAAAATAAACACAAAGCAACATATACGCAGGGAAGATAAACGCAGGGCAGAGGTAAACCCATATCATAGTAGGCTCAAGGCAAAATGATAC
>BQNB010085636.1:0-28420 GCA_026074375.1 Tanacetum coccineum
AAAAACCGTGAATGAATGATCGTTTGTGTTTTATGGTTTGTTTGAAGTTTGATTAGTCCTTTAAGTCCTTGATTATGGTTTGTTTTGATGTTTTGATTAGGTTTAATGATTGTGGATTAAAGTCCGTTGTCCAAAGATGACCAATATGAGTTTTACTTATAATAGTAAGCAACTCGCCACCAAGAATGTAGCCAAACTGCCACCTAGAAATACACCAACCCCCCCTGTAAATGAGGCAAACTGCCATGGAAATGAGTAACTCGCCGTGTGTATGTGTAACTCGCCGTCTAGGAAAAGAGTAACTCGCTGCAACTTTTAACAACTCTCCGTGACTTTTAACAACTCGCCGCCTAGATTTTACTAACTCGCCGGCACACTTTTGACAACTCGCCGTTTAGAAATATCAACTCGCCGTCAATTAAAAACGATCAAACCGCCTTGATCTTTAAAAATAGGCATGGTAACGTTTGAATTTGGTTAATATTTTATTCAATTCGCCTTCATAACCTGCTCAACTCGTCACCAATAGGCAAACCGCCTTCAAATATGGCAAATCGCCGCCAATATTTAATTAAATATAATCAAACCGCCTTTGACTATTTTCCTAAAATTCCGGATCTTGTCCCTACCTTTTGTCAAACCGCTGGCTAGAAAACAATATTATAACCAACTCTCCACGAAGAACACAAGGACGAATTGAGCAATATTAACCCAAATAAGCTTTCTAGCCACGAAACTAAGCTATAAAATGCAATACTAAGTGTGTATAACAAGATTAAACACACACTAACACTTGTTTCTTTGTGAATCTTCCATTATGAACCAACTCTCCACGAAGAACACAAATAAAATTCGAACCTTGTTAGCTTTGATTTCGAACTAGAGCCTTGTTAATCACTTATAGTGGCAACTTATGAACCTCCTTAGCATTTATAACAAGAAAAACAACACGATCAACCAACAAATAAGCCCAAAAAATAATTTTGAGCCGTGGGGTATTTTGAACCAAAATAAGCCACGAATTTGAGCTTATTAACCACAATAATCAACCACGAATCCACCCTTTGCTCTGATACCAATTGTAGGATCCCGTAAACACTTCACTTCATATAACACAACACGAATCGAACTAGAAAATAGAAGAAGAGATGATGTTTTAGAGAGAGAAAGAAGAGAGAGAGAGAGTTGAGAGAGAAATTAGAAAATGAAATATTATAAAATTAAAATCAACCTGTACCTTTTCCAAACTTGAAAAGGTATATATATACCCCGACACTTAAAGTGACGTGCGGGATATTTAACTAGGATCCGGGCTCGGGTCTTGCTTGGGATTAAACCCGAAACATATACAATATTAGTTTAATTAGCGAGCCAGATTCCCGATACTTTCCTATTACAACGTTAACTAATTGATTGACCGAGACTAACATACATAATAGATGAACTTCATGCTCGACTCAATATTTTGAGGCTAACAGATTCGTCCTTCGTTTGTGTGGTGCATATTATTTGCATATCTGCCAATTGTTCTGCAACGTCGAGGTGAGTTCATAGCCCCACATTTTACTTGTTTTACATATACTTTACTACTTTTAGGGTGAGAAACATGCTCGTTTACAAACTTTTTCGTTACTGAATTTCAAAACTCGTTTTACGTTACTGAATTTTAAACCTCGTTATACTTGATTACAAACATCGTTTACATGATTGACATTACACAGTCGTTTTACTTATTGGATATAAGTAGTTTAAGCTTTTTACAAAAAAAGTTGTTACTTTGTACATTGGACACAAGTATGTCGTTTTATCGTTTCCTGTTTATGGTTGGCCTAAGTTTTTTGCTACAAACTCACTATTGGCCCGAACTATCATGAACCTTATATCATCGCTAAACCAATTGCGGATTGGTTAAGTCAGCGGAAATGCATAAATAGATCTATTAGCACTATTATCCCTATCCTGCTTTGGTTTCACATAACAAGAATAGAGCGAGGATATATGTCAGACCTCAGACACCCATGGCCGCTTCTACCTAGGCACTTATTGATGCATTTGCTGCTGGATCACCTCTATTTCCACTACCACCCACTTGCCCTACATATGATCAGGCACCACTAGGTCATAG
Source organism: Tanacetum coccineum (assembly GCA_026074375.1). Taxonomy (NCBI): domain Eukaryota; kingdom Viridiplantae; phylum Streptophyta; class Magnoliopsida; order Asterales; family Asteraceae; genus Tanacetum; species Tanacetum coccineum. The sequence goes on from BQNB010085636.1 coordinate 2,126, forward strand.
GGCAGCCAGGATCCGTATGAGAGATGACATCCCCGAGGAGGACATGCCACCTCGAAGGAGATTTATACTTACTGCTCCCCTACCTGGGTGTGAGGTAGCAGCGAGTTCTGTTGCTGCTGCTGCTAGATCACCTAGAGGCCGGTATGATTTTGTTGATACTGTGGAGGCAGGACAGGATTTGATTCGTAGTCCTGGTCATGATGCTTGGACTATTGCTAGAGCTGCTGACAGAGCAGAGGATGTTGGTTATGTTAGAGCTTTAGAGGCTTCTGAGCATAGGATGATGACTTCCATTAAGGAAGTCAACTTGAGGGTCAGCTACCAGGTACAAGTTCGCAGGAAGGAGAGTGAGGATTTCTACACACAGCTTCATGACGCTCAGACTGACCGCAGAGACATTAGACTCGAGATTGATGTAGTAAGAGGCCAGAGGACTGCTTATGAGACAGAGTTGCATGAGGTGCATCAGGCTTACCTTAGTTCTGAGGCTCGGAACAGGGCATTATTAGCATGACTTGAGACATTGGAGACTCACATGAGTCGTATAGAGTGGCAGCGTCAGGCTGCAGAGGATCGTGCAGTCAGACAGATGATGCATACCCATGTACTAGAGGCTAGAGCTCAGATTGATACGGTGGAGGACACTGGTAGTAGCTGTTAGTTGTACTTTTCATTTCTAGCTATCTTGTATAGTCTATTAAGTTTTATGGGTAACTTCCAGCTAATAGAGCTTAGGACGTATTTTCATTTTCTGTACTAGATCATTAGTGGTCATTTTGTATCCAAACAAATCATGTATGATTCGACATTATGCTATGAAATGTTGATGTATTATGTTATGGTTGATCTTATTTTATTCATTCTCCATTGTGTTGTGGTGTAGTTATTATTATCATATCCATTTGTATCGACATTATGATTATATCTCACATACATTGTATTCTTGTGATTAGTATAATCATGCCTGTAACAAGACAAGGAGCAAACGACGTCATGACTCTAGAATCCATTCAAGATATGATCGATAGGGCAATCCAAAGAAACTCTACCCATACTTAGGATGATGCAAGCCAAAGTTCGGGTGGAGGACTCAAAAGGCCCGTGCAACCTGCACGTGTTTGTTCCTACACCAATTTCATGAAATGCCAACCCTTGAACTTCAAGGGAACTGAAGGCGTTGTTGGCTTGTCTCAATGGCTAAAAAAGATGGAATTAGTATTCCACATTAGCGGTTGTGCCATTGAAAATCAAGTGAAGTTCACTACATGCACTCTACTAGGTGCTGCACTAACCTGGTGGAATGGTCATGTGAGAACCTTAGGTTATGATGCTGTTTATGCTATGACTGAGGGGGCTCTTAAGAAGAAGTTGACGGACAAATATTGTCCAAAAGGTGAAATCAAGAAACTTAAAATTAAACTGTGGAATCTTAAGGTCAAGGGAAATGATGTTGCAGCTTATACTCAGTGTTTCCAAGAACTAGCCTTGATGTGTACCAAATTTTTTGCTGATAAGACGGAAAAGGTTGACAAGTACATTAGTGGACTTCCTGATAACATTCATGGGAATGTCATGTCTGCTAGACCCAAAACTCTTGATGATGCTATCGAGTTGGCCAACGAATTGATGGATCAGAAACTACACACTTATGCGGAAAGGAAGAATGACAACAAGAGGAAGGCTGATGATTCATCAAGAAACAATCAGCAATAACAACCCTATAAAAAGCAAAATGTAGCTAGGGCATACACTGCTGGCCCTGGTGAAAAGAAGGCGTATACTGGAAATCTACATCTGTACACCAAGTGCAATTATCACCACACCGGGCAATGTGCACCCAAGTGTGGAAACTACAAGAGGTATGGTCATACTACCAATGATTGTCGAGTCAATACCAACAACAACAACAACAAAAACAACAAGAATCAAAAGGCAAGGGCATGCTATGAATGTGGTAACACCGAACACATAAAGAAGAATTGCCTAAAATTGAAGAACTGTGGTAATGGCAATGGGAATGGCACAACTCAAGGAAGAGCTTATGCTTTGGGAGGAAGAGATGCTAGCCCGGACTCTAACGTCATCACGGGTACGTTTCTTCTCAACAACCGTTATGCTTCAATTTTGTTTGATACTGGTGCGGATAGGAGCTTTGTATCTACTACCTTTAGTGCCTTGATTGACATTACGCCCACTACATTAGAAAATCATTATGACATAGAATTAGCCGATGGGAAAATCATAGGAGTTAACACCATAATTCGAGGTTGCACTCTAAACTTCATGAATCATCCTTTCAACATCGACTTGATGCTTGTTCCACTCGGTAGTTTTGACGTCATTATTGGGATGGATTGGTTAACAAAGTATCATGGGGCGATCATCTGTGATGAAAAGATTGTATGTGTTCCTTTCGGAAAAGAGATGTTAATTTTTCAAGGTAATGGAAACAACCATGGGGAAGAATCCTGACTGAATATCATTTCGTGCACTAAAGCACAAATGTATTTGTTAAAAGGATGTGATGTCTTTTTAGCACACATTACTACGAAGGAAGCCAAAGACAAGTCGGAGGGGAAGCGACTTGAGGACGTGCCGATTGTCAGAGACTTTCCTGAAGACTTGCTAGGTATTCCACCAGCTCGACAAGTAGAGTTCCAATTTGATTTGGTACCAGGTGCTGCACCTATAGCATGGGCACCTTATCGATTGGCACCATCTAAAATGAAAGAACTGGCGGAATAACTTCAAGAACTATCCGATAAGGGATTTATAAGACCCAGCTCCTCACCCTGGGGAGCCCCGGTCTTGTTTGTCAAGAAGAAAGACGGATCATTTCGTATGTGCATCGATTATCGTGAACTGAACAAGTTAACGGTGAAGAACCGTTATCCACTTCCTAGAATTGATGACTTGTTCGATCAACTTCAAGGGTAGAGTGTCTACTTGAAGATTGACCTACGATCAGGTTACCACCAGTTGAGGGTTCGCGAGGAAGATATTCCGAAGATCGCGTTTAGGACGATTTATGGCCATTATGAGTTTTAAGTGATGCCTTTTGGTTTGACAAACGCGCCCGCTGTATTTATGGACCTCATGAATCGGGTGTACAAGCCGTACTTGGATAAACTTGTGATCGTCTTTATCAACGATATACTAATTTATTCAAAGAACAAGGAAGAGCACGAAGGGCATCTCAAACTAATCTTGGAATTACTTAAGAAAGAGGAGTTGTAAGAAAAATTCTCTAAGTGTGAATTCTGGATTTCGAAGGTACAGTTTCTCGGACATGTGATAGATAGCAAAGGCATCCATGTAGATCCTGCAAAGATCGAGTCAATTAAATATTGGGCATCTCCTAAGAATTCAACAGAGATCCGCCAATTTTTAGGACTCGCCAATTATTACAGAAGATTCATTGAAGGCTTTTCCAAGATCGCAAAGTCCATGACTAAACTGACTCAGAAGAATGTGAAGTTCGACTGGGGAGAAAAGGAGGAAACTGCATTTCAGTTGATCAAGCAGAAGCTATATAGCGCACCTATTCTGGCCTTGCCTAAAGAATCAGAAAACTTTATTGTTCATTGCGACGCTTCGCATAAAGGATTGGGTGTTGTGCTTATGCAAAACGAGAAGGTCATAGCTTATGCCTCTCGACAACTGAAAATTCATGAGAAAAACTACACCACTCATGACCTAGAACTTGGAGTTGTAGTGTTTGCCCTTAAAATGTGGAGACACTACTTATATGGGACAAAGTGTATCGTGTTCACCGACCATAAGAGCTTACAACACATCCTTGACCAAAAGGAGTTGAACATGAGACAACGACATTGGTTGGAGCTTCTTAGTGACTACGATTGTGAAATCCGCTACCACCCGGGGAAGGCGAACGTGGTTGCTGATGCATTAAGCAGAAAAGAAAGGATTAAACCTTTAAGGGTCCGAGCCTTATTCATGACTATTGGCTTGAATCTTCCCAAACAAATCCTAGAAGCTCAAAAAAAATCCGAAAGCATTAAAACCTGAAAAACCTTCATGCTGTAGATGTTGGAGGTATGTCCGACAAAGACCTCACAAAAGAAGATTAAAACCCGTACAGACGGGACTTATTGTTTAAACAAACTGGAGGTTGGTTACCGTTTTTTGGTTATGGCGACTTAAGGACTCTTGTCATTGCAGGGTGTCTTATAGGTCCAAAATATTCTATTCATCCGGGTTTTGACAAGATGTACCAAGACTTGAAGCAGTTGTATTGGTGCACTATTAATGAGGCGGGATATTGCACTTATGTTTGCAAGTGTCTGACTTGTCTAAAGTCAGGCAGAGCATCATTTAACCTTCTGTTTGCTAGTCCAACAGAGATTCCTGTGGATATAGGTGAAATCACAGGATGTTTCAATCACTATCACTCCCTAAGACGGGCAAAACGGGATGATATCATTGGGTAATCGTTGATCATAGTATAAAATCTGCTCATTATCCCAATGTGGGAACATGCTCCCTTGGAAAGTTAATGAAGCTATACATGATGAAAGTAGTTCACCCGACATGGTGTTGCCTATTTTATTTTCTTACGATCATGATGGTATATTTACATCACTATTGGAAAGCACTTATAGGGCGTTGGGAACTGATTGGACATGTGTACGGCCATCCTTCACGAATCCAGACGGTAAGTGTGATAGGGTCTATCAAACCTTTGGAAGACATGTTACGCGCTTGCATGTTAGACTTTGGAAAGAATTGGGATAGACATTTACCGCTAGTAGAATTCTCTTACAACAACAGTTACCATTCCAATAAATGCTGCCACCATTGAGGCACTGTACAATAAAAATAGAAAATTAATAAAATTATTAATTAAATATAAAAAAAAAAAAAAAATAAAAAAATACAAAAAAAAATACAAATTTAAAAAATAAAAAATAAAAAAAAAAAAACAAGAAAAAAAAACAAAATAAACCTACATTAAAAAAAAAACAAATAAGAAAAAAAAAAAACAAAACATATAAAAAATATAAACACAAAAATTAAAAAAAAAACAAAAATAATAAAAATGGGCGAAGTGTCGATCTCCCGTGTGTTGGGCAGAAGTTGAGATGCTAAGCCTACTAAGTCCTGCTATAATTCATGTCATGAAACCACCAAGAAGATCGTCCAAATCAAAAGCAGAATCTAAGCCGCTCGTGACTGACAAAAGAGCTATGCAAACATTAGACGTAAGCCATTGGTGTTTCAAGTTGGTGACATAGTCATGTTAAAAGTTTCACCTTGGAAGGGGGTTGTGCGTTTTGGCAAACGGGGGAAGTTAAACCCTCGGTATGTCAGCCCTTTCAAAGTGATCAAGAGAGTCGGAACTGTTGCCTATAAACTTGAACTACCACAACAATTAAGCAGAGTTCATAACACGTTTCACGTATCAAACCTGAAGAAGTGTCTGTCCGATGAATCACTTGTGATTCCATTGGGAGAACTACATGTTGATGACAAGCTCCACTTTGTGGAAGAACCAGTAGAAGTTGTGGATCGTGAAATCAAACAATTGAAGAGAAGTTGCATTCCCATCATTAAGGTTAGACGGAACTCTAAACGAGGTCCTGAATTTACCTGGGAATGCGAGAATCAATTTAAGCAAAAGTACCCACATCTCCTTACCAAACCCGTACCTTCGTCAAATGTCGCGACTTGAGCCTTGGGGACAAGGATCTTCTAACGGGAGGAGACTGTAACATTTCGCATTTTCAGGTCATTTTACGACTCCAGTTATTCTATTATTTATTTTTAATCCTTTACGTGTTTACTCTTTATTTAAATCACATAGTGTAATTCTAATAAGTAAACTAAAACAAGACTTATATTTCTTCCTTGTTTTGCAAATGGTACATACCATAAAAATCCCTAAACTATAAATGTAATGCTAAAAATTAAGATACCTTCCTAAAAGATAGACAAAATCTCGTGTACACTTTTCAAAATCCACAAAATCAGTAAATGATAAACTTGGATAGAGATTCACATAATCCCACCTCATTATCACACAAATACCCATTGGATAAAGCCCATATCCCTTTTTTTAAATCCTCAAAACCCACATGATAAACTTAGCTGTGTTTCTTTGTTTCTGCTTCCCACGCTACACCAATAATACACACTCTTTTTCCTTTTAAATATTGTACATTGACCATGTATAAACCCCAAAAGTCCTTTGCCATATATGGGTAAACACACAAACATGATAACAAAGGAGAACACTAGGCAAGCATAACCATGTGATTATTAAAGGCCCTTTACCTGCTCCTTTGAAACTCAGAAGAAAAAGTCACAGAAAATACAACACTATCAGGTTCATAACTCTACTTCTTCCACCACTGTTCTTGTTCTTCTATCTCTGATTTTTGACACACATACAACCCACAAAACTTCACACCATCATCTTCCTCATAAACCCTAAATTTCAAGAAACCCTAACTAGGTTTCTTTGTTTTCGTTGTTCCTGTTGGTCGAGCACATCAAGGCAGCAAATCAAACATACGGGTTCATGATCGTAAGAGGTGCAAGCAGTCGAGATTAGTTATTGGTTTGGGTGTTGGGTTTTTGTGTACGTGAGGGGTAAAGAGGCCGAGTACTCATCACTTTCGTTGGGTCAAATTCTTTGCGCGTTTCGTCCCTACATTTTCTGTGAGCTATCACTCTTGTTTATTTATCTATGATATTATATCTTCGTGTCTATAGTGTGTGCTTGAAATCGGTTAAGAAACAAACCCATTTTTGTTTACCTTCTGATGTACAACAGATGTAGCAGTAACATTCTCATGTTACTTGTTAGTGAAAAAATAATATAGGTAATATAACAGGACTTATAGATTGGGGTTTATTGTAGTTTACAAAGAAAACACATAGTTAAGTTTATTATAAATACACAGCCCATACCTGTAACTTTGAGTGCACTATTCGACCTAGGCGTTAGTATAGAATCAAAAATTGTGCATTTCGTAAATAGGACATGGGATACTTTGTTTTGCCCCTGGAATCATTAGTTTTCGTCATCGACGAAGTTAGAAGGCTCTAAAGATGCACGACAGAAACTGTCATTTTCTGCCACTGTTTTAAAAACAGCCGTTTTGAATTCATTAGTCTTCTCAACTTGCGGTTGAGGAATCGAGGCTTGATGAACCAGAGCTTGGTAAGGCGGGGCTTGATAAGCCGGTGCTTGATAAGCCGGTTGCGGGTTTTGAACACGACTAGCTCCTTAGAAGAATTGGTTTCTTCCTTGGTTAATGTCACAACCCAAAATTTTCAGAATTTTAAATTACTATTTTACCCTTTGATTTTTTTTTGTTCCGACTTGACTTTTTGACTTTTGACCTTTTACGGACACATAGAAACGATAAACGCGTAGCCGGTAAATTATTGAAACGTATTTTAATAATAAATCATAATTACTATTATTATCGCTCATTTGCAAATTTATTTTTTCAAACTTATTTGACTTGAAAACGAGAATATATATGCTATTCTTAAATTGACTTATCAAAAATGACCCGCCAAAATGAATTATTAATTATAGGGTATACTGGCGTTTGACATAAAACGACATTCCGGACAACTTTTCAGTTTTACCCGGGACTTGAAACCAAGCAGAAAATGACAAAAATGGCCTCGCAAAATTTTGAACACAACTCGTACCGACCCAAAAATAATTAAATTTATATTTAATTGTCACTTTTTATTAAATAAAAATATTTAATAAATTATTTAATTTTTATTCAAAAGTGTTTATTAAAAAACGCGAATGTTCAAATTAAAGTTTTATTTTTATAGGACAAAGCTTGCCCGCGACACCAAATGGTACCAAATAAATAATAATAATCTTAAATAAATTTTATAAAAACATTTATAAAATAATAGTCGAGTGAATACTCGTTGTTATAGGAAACATGATTTGGAAAGCAATGGCGCAACCTTCGTGTTTTAAATCATCCGTTAAGTGGCTTAAACGAGTCCCGAACCGTTATTTAACAAAAGTTACACTTTTAGTCCCTCTAGTAATATTTACACATTCACCCTTAAACTTTATTATACTTGTCACTTTGATTTTAAAACATTCTACTATAAATACTATAATATTAGGGTTACCAAACCATTTTTATAAAAAAACACACACACACACTCACTCTAGTTATCTTTCCGGCGCCGTCGTCGGAATACCTCCGGCCGCCACAACAGCCACCACGCTACAGGCCACCTCACCACCCTCCTCACGACACCATCATTACCTCACAACCAACAACATCATCACCATCCACTGCGGCAGCAGCCGCTGCCACCACACCGCGACCACCTCATCACCTCGCCACCCTCACCACCATCTCCAACCAGATCTGGCACCCACCAACACCATCGTCATCACCACGTCTCCACCACCCCCACCGCTGCGCTATCCCAGCCGCCGCACACCATCGTCATCGGCTCCATCCGAACACCCTCATCACCACCGCGGCTTAGCCGCGTATCCCCACCACCACCTTCACCTATCTTCCTTTAGATGGATATCTTTATTTTCTCTTAATTTATTTTTGTTTTTATTTTTTTATATAAAAAGGGTGTTTGGATCTGTGGTTAACACACCTAAAAAAGGTGTTTGTTTAAGTGTATAACAGCCCATAAGGGCGTGTTTGGTTCGGCTGTTAACACCCGAACAGGGGTGTTTGGTTTCGCAGTCATGGGTGCGTTTGGCTTTTAAAACCACCCACATAGGTGGCGTTTGTGTGGCAGCCGCACCAAAGGAGTGCGTTTGGCTTTACTAAAAAGAGTGCGTTTGGTTTTATAAACAATCCACAAGGGTGCGTTTGGCTGTGTAAAACAGCCACAAGGGTGTGTTTGGTTCGGTGGACAGCAGCCCCCAAAGGGGTGTTTGATTGCTGCGATTCTGGGCTTAACAACCCTAAGGGTGCGTTTGTTTCGTTGTATAACAGCCAAACGGGGTGTTTGGTTCAGCCCGTTATGGTGTGTTTGGTTTTGGTTTTGGTAACAGCACCAAGGGTGTGTTTGTTTATGTGGTTTGTCACCACAAGGGTGCGTTTGGTTATGGGTTTAACAGCCTATAAGGGCGTGTTTGGTTTTGCTATTTTTAATATTTATTTAGTCTTGTTAATATATATTGAAACGAGGGTAATTTGCAACACAGAGTGTTTTGAAAGTGGAAAAACGTTGAGTTTTGGTAAAAAAATGGAAACATCTTATAAACGAATAGGTCATGCCGAAATTTTTATAAAATTTTATACTTAGTATATTCTCGCTACAACTTCTATTATTTTTGGAAACCGATAAATCGGACTAAGTTATACTTAAAGATATATTAATTACAATTATGCAATAACGCGACAACAAACGAAAACTATATTTTTACAAATGAGACAACTATTTTAACTACAACCCGTCAAGGAAATGAAATACTAATTTATAAAATGTTATTTTATAAATTCCCGACTAGAAAATAAAGTCATAACTTTTTTGTAAAGACTTTAGAAACATCGTTTACTTATTTTGTAACCTTAAAACGTACGTTTATTTTTATGAAAGAACCTTATATTTAATTAAGTGGTAATTTCCGAAAACGTGTCGAATTATTTTGTTTAATTATTTACTCTTGCTTCTTATATAATACTTGCAAAGTATTATATACTTCAAATTATTCTTTTGAATGTTTGTCTTTATATAATTCAACATATGAATCATATAATTGTTTCTTTTTCACATGTAATATATACGGAATATATTACATACTTTGCGTTTGCTTTTCGATTTATTTTATTTAACCAACCACCAAACTCATACAACTTGTAATCCAAATCCTTTATCAACGTGTCGCGTTGACGTACTTATCCATCGGGAAACCCCAATTCATCATCCTAAACTGGTGGGATATAACCGTTAAGTTAAGCTGCAACTTCTTGGTCGAGCCGTTTCATTCTCCGTTTGTGATGTACTTATTATTTGAATTTATGCTAGTTGCTCTGCAACATCAAGGTGAGTTCATAGCCCTACGTTTCTACTGTTTTATATACGTTTTATATCTTTGGGGTGAGAAACATGCTTGTTTACAAACTCGTTTACTTTACTGAATTTCAAACTCGTATACTTTGATTTCAACGTGTTACATGATTTATACCACACTCGTTTTTACTTATGGATATAAGTACTTTAAGCTTTTACGAAAACGTTGGTTGTTTTTACTGGACACAAGTGCTTGCGTGAGATATCCCTGTTTACGTGTTGCCTAAGTAGCCGTTAAACCACATTATCTTTGGGTAGAGGCACCCACACGACAACAATTTGCAATAACTTGAACTATGGTTAAGGTTTCGATATCATAAGCTTAGTGCAACAGTAAATACCTCTTTTATGTGAAGTTGTATTCGTTATAATTGTCACATACGTTTTATATCTTGTGGTCCACACTATTTTGGTTGAACGTTTCTATTACTAAATACTTTTCATGATACTGCGAGTAAGGCAGTATTCACTAAACGTTTTTGATCTTCATAAATGTTTTACTTAAACCTATGAATTCACCAACTTTATGTTGACCGTTTTTAGCATGTTTTTCTCAGGTGATTAGCCTTGGACTTCTTGACGTGCTATGTGGAGTCTACGTGCAATATGATAGCATTATCAAGATTTTATTCCTCATTCATACTCGTTGACTTTTCAAAACTTAATTATGCTTTCGCTACATTTTACTTACGCTTCCGCAAATGTTTAATTTCTTTCAAATCTTGTAAAACTTATCTATTTTAAATAATGCAATGAGTTATGATTTTCAAAACGTCCATTAGTGGTCGTTCTCTCGTGCCTTGTGTTCGAAATATGATGACGTCACGCCACCGGACACATATTCCGTTCAGGCCCCATCTCGGGGTGTGACAAAGGTATGGTCGCAAGTATTGACAATAATGTGCAAGTTTTAAAATTTTTCTTGAACCATATTGCGTGTACACCCCACCCCTTTCACTCGTTTTTAACCCATTAAACAACGTCAAAACTTAAAACTTAATTAACGAAAGTTGTAGAAGACCTGGCCGAGATTGTAAATGTACCTTTAGATTTTATTAGCATCGATTAACGAACCTATAATTAAATTGTAAAACTCTTGGTTTATCACCCATAAAACTTAAACATGCCACTATTTCGTCTAATTATTTGACACATCTAGAGACCAAACCAAGGGTCGAACCGAACTAACGTTTTAAAGTATACGTGGCATAGTCTACAAAATGACCAATATCGTGAATTGCGTGTTTATAATTTGAACGCGCGATGAAGTTGACCACTTAACATGAAAATTTATTTTTCTCAAACATCATTATTTAAATGGAGCTCAAGCACATACTAGGAACGAGATTGCATATACTTGATTTTATATTTTCTTCTTAGTAAATATGTATTATTTTTACCTAGGTTGCGGATAAAGTCTCTTGCATCATTTTTCGTGCCACTACCTTACTATACGCTACCACAAATTGATGTGAGTTTATAGTCCACATCTTACACTTTTCAATCATTTATCAAATCTCGAGGATGAGATCATGTTTGTTTTACAAAATGGATGCAAGTACATTTTAATTCAAATATTATGAGTTTGCCTAAGTAGCTATAACCCACTTTGCCCATCATTATGAACTGTTAATTACTGGATTGTAAGTGCAAATGTTATGAATAGATCTATTTGGGAATTAACATCCCCGTTCGAGCAAGTAGCACTTGCTAGTTTACTGGTTGGCCGAAAACGACGAATGTATACCATTTCTGACTCATAGATGTTACGGGTTGAACATCTACATTGGGCACCATCATTTATATGTATTTGATATACATAAATTGTTTAGCTTCAGTGTCATGAGCTTAGTGCATATCGTAATACATTTTTGTGATATTGTATTTGTTGCTTTATTACAGGGAAATCTTGCTATCCGCTTCATTAAATTTATAAACCTATAAATTCACCAACATTATTGTTGACAGTTTTAAACATGTTTTCTTAGGTCAATAAGGTGCAAGTCATGGGTACATTGGATGGTCGTCTTTTGAAGTCAAATCGCTATAAAGATTTACGTGCATTACATTTTGGTATATTGTTATGTTGTGAAATCTTTACTTTTCAAGTTGAACAATTTAAGCCTATGGGCTTTTGTAAGAAACCATTTATGAAATCCAATGTATCAGTTTTTAAACGACTATTTTAGAGGTCGTTCTCATATCTTGTGCTATTGATCTATGAAGTAATGCCCCCGGAACATCATATGCTGCTGCGACCCATGTTGGGGTGTTACAATTCATACTCGACCATTGAGTCCCTTACAATTCATTTCCCTACATCGTAGCAAATTTATACCTGAATGGTGCTTATTGCTACTTTTACCCACACTTAATTCCAAGTGAAGGGATAAACACGTTGTTGCTTACTAAATAAGGGCGGGTCAAGCTCGTGACGTGAACAAAAACAAGCGCTTTGTGGGAGACACCACATGCCTATCTTTTTAATTATGTATTGTTGCATTTCATTTATGCATTTAGTTGGGTTTTGTGTGTTTCTAACTTGCTTGCAGGTCCTTACTGCAAGGGGATTAAAATCGGGGTCACCTTGGCATGTGGTTAAGAGTATAATTATAATTGTAGACTGCAACTACGGTGTAGTTAGTTACCCAAGCTACGCCGTAGTTAGGCTTAAGTCCCAAAATTTTTTATTATCAAATTGTAACTACAGGGTAGTTCATCCCTTTGACTACGATGTAGTTTGTCTGGGATATTGAAGCTTATTTCTTTTCACTTAACTACAACGTAGTTCAACCCTTGGACTACGCCGTTGTTCACTCCTGCAATAAAATTTATTTTTTAAAATAAACTAAAAATTCACAAAACCGTGTATAATCGGTAAATGAACTTTGTGGGTATGTTCTCTGGAAACCATCACAAGACTTCACTCGTCCACTCAGGTCACCGAGTGGTTTAAAAGGCTTGTTGCATACGCTAAATGCAACTCTGATTCCTACGAAAGTGAGTTAGATTTTCTTTTCCTGTATTGTTATTTTTTACATTTTGTGCTATGTTGCTTCTATTCGGATTTATGATTTTGGTATTAGTCTTCTTATAGCTACACAAGTTGTTGATGGTAATTAGCTGCAAGGGAGCCTTTCAAGCCAGACTAGTTGGATGCTATACCAATAATGATGACGATTTGCTTATGATTATAGATGTTGCTCGAGGATGCATACTTAGAGCATTCTATCTCTTCATCATACTGAGCAAATCCAGGGGATTTTTCCATTTCATTTCTAACCCTTTCAATTTTTACTATTTACTTTGTTTGACTTAAGTGGAGAGGGGGGGGGGGGGGCAGAATAGATTAGAAATAGATACCCATTTGATTATACTTGCCTTTACTTTTCTAGTTTTTTCTAAAAAAATGTTTCATTACCAATGTTGGTGCAAAATGATGACTAAGATCTCCTTTGTATTTTGATGATGAAAATATATATTAGGAGACACTTAAAATCACTATCGAAAGCTTGAAAGATAGGAACACGCCTTATATGCTCGTTAGAAGAGAATCAAGTGAAGAAACAAAGTCAAATAAAGAAATCAAGTTCATATGATGACCTTAGAGGATGCTTTAGTATTTTGGCTATAGCTCCTTCATCCAGGCTCCGTTTTACTTGAATCAACTAGCAACGGAAAGGGAGAAAATAAGATCTACAACTTGATAAAGGAATCAACATGTGACTCCTGGCGTGTTGGCAACACGTTGACGCATGGGCAGCATGTCACACGCGGCTTTAATTTTTACAAAAGTTGTTTTGTCGGCTTTCCTCTTACCTGACACATGTAGAAACTTCAATAAAGGTATGTACATGATATTTGAGCATTTGGGAACACTCCAAATGAGGTTTAGACTTAGAGACGATAAAAAACAAATCCTCTTATTTTTCTATAAAACACCAACTCAAACCTTTTATCAAACGCCTCTAGCCAAGGCCGAGACTTCTTTCCAAACCTAGTATGATCATTTTTTTCAACATACCAACAAGCAAAAGTATGCATTTGACGTTAATCCAGATTTACGTTATTCCTAATTACGTAACGGGCTTTCCTTCCTTATTAGTCAAACTAAGTCAAAGGTCACTTTGGTAAATGCATCCTTTCCCGTTATGGGATATGCTTTACTAAGATGCAAAGCACTTAGCTTTTTTGCATCAAGATGATTAGTGATCGAATCCATTGTTGATCATCATGGATTAAAGTCTAAATGAGTAATTGAGTTTGTGGTATTTGGAAGTTAACCATACTTTGACTTTTCTCACTTCCTTACCCATAAATGTTTTTACAAACTCACATATATTCCTCACATGTACAAGTACACACTTCCTCTACACAATCTTTCTACCCATTCCTCTTAATCACTTATTTACCCAACAAGTGATTTTATCTCTTCCACTCATACTCCAAACACCTTCTTCTTAAACAATCTCATAATCACATATGCCCACTATTTCCTCTCTTATTGGCAATGTGATTATTAAACAAAATTAATTCTTTGATTTAATTTTTCATTCTTTATTATTGATATTCATCTTCAAGCCTTCATACACATAAACCTTCACCAAATAAACTCCAAACCTTATCCTTAAAATGTCAACTCACATTCTCTTACACAATGTACTATCCTTGTACTTGTTGTACCTCATGTCCCCTACATTCCTAACCAAGGATATTCCATATCTTATCAAAATATTCTCCACCACTCATTTACTATTCACTTTCTTTTCCATAACATTCAACTTTCATACACATACTTCTTCATTTTCAACCTTGATCAAGACATGCCATCAATCTAAGTTCTTACACTCTTCTCTTCTCAAGCCTTGGATTGTTTTCAAACAAACATAACAAATATACTTTCTCTTTTACCCTTGATCAAGCCACGTCATCAATCTAAACTCCCGCATTCTCTTCTCAACCATTAGATTGAATACTCATCTCAAACAAACACAATAAACACACTTTCACTTCTATCCTTGATCAAGCCACCTCATCAATACAAACTCTCTCATTCTCTTCTCAAAAATTAGATCTAATACCCATCTCAAACAAACATAACTTCTCTCACAAACATTCACTTCTCACTCACACAATAAACACAACCTTCTTATCACCCTTAATCTTGCCATATCACCTATTCTACTTACCTCTATTCCTTAATTCTTCACCCTTCATTTCAAACAAGATCAAGAGGTTCCTTTCCATCACATCATGACAACTCATACCCAACCCATACTCTCTTATCCAACATGTGACTAAATGAATTTGAAATTCAAATTTCAAATCTTTCCCTCCTTTCTGTCCAAGCAAAGAATATTTCAAGAATATTCTCTTGTACCCTAACTAGCTATTTCAAATCTTTAGTTGGATCACAACTAAGCTAGTTAGACTTTGAGGAATAGCCAAAATACCCATTTCTAATAATCCTTTTCTCTTTTTACACTATCGGATAAGCAAAACGCTTTTAATACTTCATAAACGTTTTATCATATGGCTATTTGAGTTGGTTGACCTTGAGTGTAAGAATGATTGAAAGGTCATAACATGAAGGACAATTGGGGGTTTAACAAGTGCGGGTATTTAAAACTCTAAGATCCTGAAGAAAAACAAAGTCGAGAATCTGGCATGCTGGCCACACACTAACGCGTGGGCGGCGTGCCAGACTCGAAATGTTTTTCACATTTTAGGACTCTTGGCCTATAAATACCCACCCTTGGCCTTTGTATTCCTCATCTATAGTAAACATTATGTCCTCTCTTTTCTCTTCTCTAATCCTCTAAGTCTAACACCACTTGTGTTCTTAATCTTCTCTTCTATCGTCTATTAAAGAACACATCTCCGTAAGAGAGACACACAAGTACTTAATCCACACTTGTATGTTAGTAGTCGAGGGTCTTCTTTCTCATATCCTTTATATTAGAATCGAGTCTTTAGGCTAGGTTAGGGATTGATTCTTAAATCAACTTTTATATTCAATTTGGTTGTAAGGGAAATCTTGTATCTTAAGTCTAGATCATTGAGGATCTAGTTGGGATTTGGTAAGCTTTCAAGGGGAAGTTGGTAGAGTTCCTAGTTGATCTAAGTGTTCCTAGAGGTTAAGTAGAATCACAAGTTCTTAAGGGTGGATTCCGAGGGCGGAATACCATAGGTAGTAACTCTTCTTTGTGAGCGTCGGTCTTTGTTGAAAGCCGGTGGAGTTAAATTGTAATACAGTTTGTAGTCCACTATAAGGATTATAATAGTGTAGTATCAGAGTCATGGATTTGCAACTGGACATACGGAAGGACTAAACCCCCATCCCAAACCATTATATATCATGGTGTCTCTTCTTCTTTCTTCTTCTCTATATCTACTTATTGTTCTCATTGCAAAGTAGATTAGGACACCACTCGGCTCTTTCGAGAATTGAAGTTTTATAAACTTAGAAGAAGTCAAGAACATTATATTCACCACCCTCTAAGATTCTACAATTGGTATCAAAGCGGCTCACTCAAGCTTTCAAGCATTAAAACTTTCTCGAGAAGTCATTTTGAGTTGAAAAATTCTTTTTCAAAAAATTCAAAATCCTACCTCTGATTTTTAAAAAAGTTAAGTAAAGATCTATAGCTCAAGAGAACTACGTGAAGGGTATTCTATGAAAAGAACGCCATTGCTAGAACCCAATGGTTTTTGCTTTTAGAAAGCCCGCTTTAAGACTTACGTAAAGTCCAAAGATATTGACTTATGGCAAGTCATCCAAAACGACAATTTCAACTATGAAGTTGAAGATTCAGAAACTAAGTTAATGAAGGAGACGCCATATGAACTTCTTGAAGAAGATCAAAAGAAGAAGCTTGGCAAGAACAATGAAGCCAAGATGACTCTTTACAATGCTCTACCTCGAAAAGAGTATGCAAGAGTCTTCATGTGTAAAACCGCCAAGGAGGTTTGGCATACACTCATCATCACTCACCAAGGCAATTCATGAAGTCTAGAATTGGCAAGATTGATATTCTCCACTCAAGAATAATGAGAAGTTTTTCAATCTCTAATGAGGAAACTATGATAGCGAGTTCATAATATTTAATTGCTATCATTACAACCTCGAATCGTTTAGATCTGGACTACTCCAACAAGAATCATGTTAGAAAGTTTCTTCGTGCTCTCCCATTGAAATGGAGAGCCAAGGTGACGACCATTAAAGAAGCCAAAGACTTGGCTATACTTCTTCTTGACGAGCTTATTGGCAACCTTAAAGTTTATAAAATGATCTTAGCAAGTGATGGTGTTGCTTCTAAAACCATCCAATAAAAAGTATATGCCATAGGATCTTGAAAGCTAATGTTACTAGGGGTTAAACTAGTAATGATAGCGTATGTCAAGATGGAAGTGATGAAGACGAAGATGAAGAAGAAGAGTTCAACACGATAGTGAAGAACCTTGGAAGTTATTCAAGAAGGGTAATAGGTTTGAAAGAGAAAATCGCTTTGGTAATGGTGGAGATAGGTTTGATAGAGGTCATGGTAATAGGAGCAAAGGTGTTGGAAGCTCTAGAGGAAAACGTAATTGTTATGGTTGCGGTAGCAAGAACCACTTCGTTGATGATTGTCCGAAGGCGAAGATGAAAAAGGCGTTCTTTGGTGAAGCTTAGAGTGATAGCGAAGATGGTGATCAAATAGAGATGGACGCAACATGTCTCATGGCGATCGGTTAGCAAAAGGTAAATCTAAACCCTTCTCAATTTGACAACAATGTTAATGAATTACAAATTAACTATAATGAACATGTAATAATAAATTTCAAAATCACTAAAACAAACGAGTCATTATTAAAAGAAAAAACTATTTTAGAACAAGAAAGAATAAGATTCATTAAAAAAATCAATGAACTTGAACTTGAAGTAATGAAATTTGATAAAGCCAAAGAGGTGGTTGAACCTTACTTAAGTTGTGAAAAACTTACATAAGAGGTTAACTCATTGAAATGAAATGTATTTAAACTTGAAGACGAGTCATTGAGTTTCTCAAAATTTAAAAAGAGTAGTAGTGTTTTGGATAACATGCTAAATTATCAAAAATTGTCCCAAGATAAAGAAGGTCTTAGATTTTCATATACAACTAAGAAAACCACTTCTGGGAGTCTAACCAAACCAATCGTGTTTGTAAAAGGGAGTCAAAACGAAAAATCATGTTTAGATGATTTGTCTAATGTCTATTCTAAACCAGTATTTACTCAAACTCGAGTCGATCATAGACCACTCTTACAAATATCTAATTTGAAACCTTCAACCTCGTACAATTAAAGGCCTCCATTTCAAAATAAACCTAACCTAAACAATCGACCATCTTTTCAAAAGAGAAAGAGTTCTTACAACAACCGAAGGTCTTCACCACATCAACATAACTCATTTCAAAGGAGAGACAACTCCTACCCAAACCAATGATTTTCTAAAACAAACTTTGGACCAAGATTTCAAAACAAAAATAACTTTCAATCAAACCATTGGTCAACATTTTCAAGGTTCTATCTTGAGAGACTTAGCCAATTACTTCAAGAACCAAGGATGTTTAACTTGAGAGTGCCTTATACTAACACCAATGGACCCAACAACCATTGAGGGCTAAGTTTTTGAGTTATATGTTTGTTAGGTATAAGCTTGAATCGGTCTATTATATTATGGATATTGACTGGTTTAAGCACATGATCGGTAGTAGAAGATTATTTACTTCATAAAAGAAGTATGATAGTGTACACAAGTAACCTTTGAGGAAAGGTTAGCGGTAGACAAAGTATCAATGGTGGATCTTTATCTCGTGGTCATAAAACAAAAATCGCCCATTAAAATCAAGCTAAGTTTTCCTTTTATGTTTATGAATATTTATGTGCGTTATATTGTAGTTGTCAAAATTGTTATATGAATGTGGTTGATGCTAGGTAGCTTATTCTTGCCACAACTTTAAAAGTTAGGTGAACTTAGAATCTTAAAGAAATTTAACTTAAAGTTGGACTAAACATGCATATATGCTTAATGTAGAACTTGTGGAAATTTGATTGATATGGATGCATGAAAATACTTGTTAGTTTGAGAAATTAAACTTAGGAATGAAAACAAAAGTTATGTGCGACATGCATATACAAGCTTATCTTAAATCTTAAACTAAGATAAACCGGTTAGATGATTAAAGGTTTCACATTAATACATAACATCATGAGTCGTTTGCTTAATTGCTTAATGCGTATATGTAAATGCCTAAATGAAATGCATGGTTATGTTGCTAACAAGTAGATGTTTAAAGAATATGTCAAAAATCAACAAGGTGATAACATAAAATTTTTACGATATTTAATCTATACGATCTCTTTCTGTTTTGGTGATGACAAACATGTGACTTGTCATACATAACGTAAAGTGCGCAAGTTACTCGTAATCACAAATCATCAATGCATACATGCATCAACATCTCTCGACCTCAAGTCTGCATCAACACGGACATTTGTCTACACCCGACGCAAATCACGTAAGGTATGTACAAACAATATTAAACTTGTAGGATGATCAAAGAAACAAGTTTTTGTCTTAAAATTTACATTTTATAAATATAACAAAACAATTTCTCAAAAATTAATTAGACAAATTATTTTTGAATTATAAAAAAATGTTTTATGTGGTAATTATTTCAAAATTCAAATATGACCATTTTCCTCCTAAAACAGATCAGATTTTCATCAGATAAATATTTCACCAAAAGAAGATAAAAACAGGAGCGTTTGTCGGGGCGGCCCCCTACTATATCTGGGGGCTGCCACTTTCAGACAGACAGTTTTTCAGCTCCTATAAATAGTGGGTCACTTCTAACTATTTTCAGAACCTTTTGCACATATTTCTTTCAATTCTTTCTCTCTCTAAATCTCTCTAAATTCTTTAATCATTTAACTTGTTTAATCTGGTTTAAATGTGATCAAATCTTCTATCCTTTCCTTCTTCCCTCAAGTGCAAGAGAAGAACTTTCGTCATAATCAAGATACGAAGTTATGTAGTCTAGTTAGTCCATTTGTAACATTTGTTACATATAGATCGAGTCCATGTCTTCCAATCTTTAGTAGTGTGTAGATCCAAATGGTGTATATATTCAGAAGGGTTGATTATGTGTAACAATCCGCATTTTCACATCATTTTACGACTCAAAACTTTCCATTATTTATTTTTAGGCTTTTACGCGTTTTCTTTTAATTTTCATCGTTTAGTTAAATCGCGTAAACTAAAAATCATCATTTAACGTAAACGGACACCAAACAAGTAAAAGTTTACGTCAAGCAAGTGTTATATAGTTATTATGAGTATAATTTATAATTTTTTATATTTTATTTTTATTGGTTACGTAAAGCGTCTACATTTCGCAATAAATTACGTTTAGGCATACCCGGAAGCACCAATACCCATCTATACTTAAACAAATACCCACTTTTATACCCAATACATAAAAATTAAACATTTTCCTCCCTTATTTACTTATGTGGCCTGATCTATGCTCATACACACAAATAAATCATTTTAATCCCCACTAAGTTCCACCTTCCTAGTTATAACTTACACATATGTACCACAAATCCCATACTTCTAGTAATTGGCTTGTCACTAGTACCCTAAACCCATTCTTGGCCAATCCCTCCTCCTAGGGAGGAGGAGAGCTCTTTTTCCTTGTACCTTAAACCACTACTCATCCATAGTTTACTTCATTACCTCTCCTATATAACACAAGCCCTAGAACTCATAAAACACACACACACTTAACAACTATCAAACTAAACAAAAACTCTCTTTATACTCCCTCAAGCTCATGGCTATTCTAGGGTATTTAGGTTGTTCATAGTGTTGATTTTTCAAGTATTCAAGGCTCATTAGTTATCATATCTAAGGTATTGCAAAGTGGTTTGGAAGATTGGGTATTATTTACAAGGGTTTATAATCAAGAAGTAAACTAGGGTTCTTGATTAGGGTTTCTATTTTAAGTTTGATTTTTAGGGTTTGATCTTGTGTTCTTCATTCTCATACTCCTCTCTAAGGTTTATCTAAGCCCTAATCTTTCCATTTACTTGTTTTACATACATGTTATTATGTTAATCACTACCTAGGTTTGTTTTTATGATTTATGAAATATTACAAGCTATTGTGAAATTCAAATTTATACATTTATATTATGAAATGATGTTAAAAATGTGATGGAACATAAGTAAAATACTATATATAATTGTTGGTTAAATTATATGGTTAGTTTATAAATTAATTTGTTGAAAGTTTTAATTATAAAGTTATGGACAAATTAGCATAAGGACTTGATACTTGGAAAATCATTATGGACAATTTATAGGACTTAAAATATGTAAGAAATATGGTATAAAGTATTGCAAAGGTCTTGTACAAATTTGAACCAAGGAATAATTTATAAAAACTAATTTATACACTTATATAAAAACCCACTGTTTTGGACCTACTATTTGATTTCAAACTTTTTTAAATCTTGGAAGTGTTTTTATAAAACAGTACATATTATAAGGATCGTAAGCATATAAAGAACTTGAAAAACCGAGCTATAACGAAGAAGTTATGACATTTACAAGTTTACGATAATTAAATATATAAAAGTGTTTTTATAAAACTTATTTTATAAAAACCCATACTGTTTCAGGTCTGGTAAAATAATCAAAATATTTTATAATGATAGTACTTGTCATGAGGATTTCAAGCATATAAGAAACTCAAAAAACGGAATTAAAATGAATGAGTTATGCTTTTTGCAAGCTTTATATAATTAAATACATAAAAGTAATTTTATATACTTTGCATAACCTGTAAAAGTTACTGTTCATCAGTAGTTAAAATATTATAAATATAATATTTTGATATATTTTCTTAATACGAAACCGTGAACATAAGAAACGTATAAAACAGAGTTAAAACGATAAAGATATGAGGTTTATAAAACCTTGTGCACTATTTTTACTTTTATACATTATTTTATAAAACAATTAAACTAGTTATATAATATCATTACATAATGAATAAAAATATTAAATCATATATTTTTAACAAATAATACATTGTTGAACAAAAATAATATTTTCTTTAAGGATACAAATACATATACCTACATTTAACAAAGTACGATTTAATTATCATTTCAACATTTTAAATTAAACAAGAACTATTAGGTGGTGGTGTAACTATATAACATGTGATATTTTATTTATATAAAATACATTATACTCATATGGCCTATAATTAATTAGGTTGCATTCGGATTTCCTGAGACGATTTACATACTTGATTTATATTATCAACACTTTCACTTGAGGTGAGTTTATAGCCTCGCTTTTTATACAATTACAATAATTTACAACTTTGAGGTGAGAAACATGCATTGTTTTACAATTGGACGCAAGTACACTTTAAATCAAATTACGAGTTTACCTAAGTAGCTATAACCCACTATGTCCATGAATCATGAACTGTTAATTACTGGATTGTAAGCGCGAATGATATGAATATATCTATTTGGGATTGACATCCCCGTTCGGGTGAGTAGCGCTCACTGTGCCGGTTTGCCGAACAACGAATGTATACTATGTCAGAGCAATTTGGATGTTGCGGGTTGAACGTCTACACGGATACATTATTTGCATTATTTTGCATACATATATGTTGAGCCTCAGTGTCATGAGCTTAATGCATTTCCTAATTACTTTTGTGATATTGTATTTGTTACTTATCATACACTTGGAAATCTTGCAGTCCTACTTTATACATAACTTAAACCTATGAATTCACCAACTTTATGTTGACGTTTTAAAGCATGTTTTTTTTCAGGTCAATAAGGCAAGAAACAAGGATACATTAGTGATCATCATTTTGGAGTCACATTACTATAAAGATTTGTGTGCATTACATTTTGGGGATATTTTCTATGTTTTAAAATCTTCACAACTACAAGTGAACATGTTAAGCCTTGAGCTTTTGTAACAAAAAAGTTTATTAAATCCAATGTATCATTTTTAAACGACTTATTTAGAGGTCGTTCTCATATCTTGTGCTATTGATCTATGATGTAACACTCTTAGAATATTCTGCTGCGACCCTATTTGGGGGTGTTACATTATGTGTTGATTAGTATTTTAGGCCTTAAAATACATTAGTGAAGTGGTAGGTTGGTTCTAGCTAAGATTAGGACTCGACATCCTGACACGGTTTATGTGTTTAGGCCTTAAAACACAAGGTTTGTTATGTTGCACCATAAAACATAACGGGTTTGGTTGTACCCGAATAAGGACTCGACATCTAGCTTAGTGTCAGAAAATAATGTAATCAACTTGTATGGTTTTCTCCTCCGAGAAGGGAGCTTGTTGACTAGTGAAGTAACTCTCGAGTTGGGTACTCGGGGAGTGGAGTAGGGTGAAGAGGAGCTTCATGACCGAACCACTATAAATCATCGTGTTCGGTTTTATGATCGATGCTCAGATTAAGGCACTAATAGCCCGAGGCGTTGCTGATGCATTGCAGAACATGATACAGTCATGAGCAAGAATGGCGATGACAACCATGATTCATGGGGTGACGGAAAAGGTGAATGCTTGTTGCTCGTGAATGCACCTACACTGACTTTCTGAAGTGCCAACCTTTGAATTTCAAAGGCACTGAAGGAGTTATCGGTCTAACCCAATGGATCGAAAAGATGGAATCTGTTTTCCATATAAGCAACTGCACTGTCGCATGTCAAATCAAGTTTGCAACTTGTACTCTTCAAGGAAATGCCTTGACGTAGTGGAACTCTCACGTTAAGACTGTCGGACATGATGTTGCATATGCAATGCCATGGAAAACTTTGAAAAATATGATGACTGACAAATACTGCCCAAGAGGCGAGATTAAAAAGCTGGAAATTAAATGTGGAACTTAAAGGTAAAAGGCACCGATGTGCTGAGTTACAATCAACGTTTTCAAGAACTTGCATTGATGTGCGGGAGGACGTTTCTCGAAGAGTCTGACGAGGTGGAAAAGTATGTTTGCGGTCTGCCCGACATGATCTATGATAGTGTGATGGCATCAAAGCCCAAGACAATGCAGGATGCAATTGAGTTTGCAACTGAACTGATGGATCAAAAGATCCGCACTATTGCTGAACGTCAAGCTGAAAACAAAAGAAAGTTTGATGACAACAACCAAACTCAACAACAACCCCCCAAGAAGCAAAATGTGGCAAGGGCTTATTCTGTTGGCTCTTGTGAGAAGAATGATTATGCTGGGACTCTACCATTGTGCAACAAGTGCAAGTTTCACCACAATGGCCCGTGCATTGCAAAGTGCGCAAACTGCAAAAGGGTCGGTCATTTGACCCAAAACTGTCGGAGTCCTGCTGCTACTAACAATTAGAGAACCCTCACCTGCTATGAATATGGGAATCAAGGGCACTACATGAGCGATTGTCCTAAATTAAAGAATCAGAACCATGGAAACCAAACTGGAGGTACTGAAGCACGTAGAATGGTATACGCCTTAGGAGGAGGAGAAAACGATCAAGACCTCGATAACATGGAATATGATATCCATGCTTAGACTCTATTTCGTTATGCATTCTTGTTGTATTTTCCCTTAAACTCCCGTTGTAATGTACGAATGATTTCAAACTATCTATCAATTAATGGTTGTGAAAACCTCGTCAATTTTACTTTAATTCTCCGTTCATTCATGCAAACCTCTCGCTTGAGCATCATAACTTTATAAACCATTTCACTATCACACAATAAACTATTTCGTTGCCCCTCATAAACTGTTTCCATGGTTAATTTTTAAAACTATTTTGTTATTAATTCATAAACGATTTGTTACCACAACATAAACTCCTTACTATTACATTATGAACTGTTACGTGATTCCTTAGAAAACTATTTTGATACCACCTCATAAACAATTTTAGTATCGTCTCATAAACAAAATAGATGTTATTAATAAACTACCTTACTATCGATTGATAAACTATTATTTTATAAACCATTTTACTATCGTCGACAAACTATTTTACCATCGTTTAATGAACTAACATTTTATAAACTATTCACAATCATTTCACGAATACCTTATGAATTACCTTCTTGACATCTTTTATACTATTTTGCAATCATCTCAAAAACTACGTTACTATCACTTTATGAATTATCGTGTTATTACCTTATGAAACCATTTTTCATCACATAAATTATTTTATTGTCACCCCATGAGTCATTTAGCTATTGTCTTGTAAACCATCATACGATTTCTCACAAACCATTTTATTGTCATCCTATCAACAACCTTACATCCACCTTGTGAATCATTTTATCATCTTATAAAACTCTTTGATACTTCTTTATACATAACACAATTGTGACGAAAACAAGCATCGCATCGTTAGCCCTCAAATATACATAGCCTGGTCACCTATGTATAATTCAGAAAGGATCATGCCATGCTGAGAGTAGTCACCTTAAAACTTTTGTCAAAAATCAATTTTCTACATACATCCTTAAAAAGCAAAGTCTTATGTGCGTACCCATAAAACACGTTTACTTCGGGAAATCAAATTAGTAACCATAGCAACTAGTTAGACCTTTACATCATCTTACTACAAAGTCGACATCATCTTATACGAAATCTTAAACCAAACAGTCGAAGGCGCATCATTAGCTACCCTAGGACAATCCGCCGGCAAGTTTAACCACCATCAAGGAACTAAAACCCACACCTCTTCAACAACACCATTCCGGGAGGCAACTCAACCTGAATTTTAGGAAGAAATTCTTTTAACATGGGGAGACTGTAACAATCTGCATTTTCACATCATTTTACAACTCAAAACTTTCCATTATTTATTTTTAGCCTTTTAGGCGTTTGCTTTTAATTTTCATCGTTTAGTTAAATCGCGTAAACTAAAAATCATCATTTAACGTAAACGGACACCAAACAAGTAAAGTTACGTCAAGAAAGTGTTATATAGTTATTATGAGTATAATTTATAACTTTTTATATTTTATTTTTATTGGTTACGTAAAGCGTCTACGTTTCGCAATAAATTACATTTAGGCATACCCGGAAGCACCAATACCCATCTATACTCAAACAAATACCCACTTTTATACCCAATACATAAAAATTAAACATTTACCTACCTTATTTACCTATGTGGC
>BQNB010085637.1:0-28420 GCA_026074375.1 Tanacetum coccineum
CTTTTGCAAACACCGACCCATCTAATCAAGACATAAACACGTCTCTTTTGAATAATAATATTAATAGTAATTCTTTTTTCAACAATGGTCTATCTTTGGATTTTGGACAAAATGAGTTTTAAATTAATGAATCTAGTTATAAAAATGAGCCCCATTTCACAAACCCAGAAACCTCATTTGCCTTCAAATCAAACGACAAAAACACAAATGAAAAAAATGACTCTGATGATGGGAAAGATGAAAACCCTAAAAACGTTTACCATAAATGAAACAAGTTCATGTATTTTAAGCCTGGCATTCTAGAGACACCAGTTTACAAGTCAAAACCTATGATTTCAAAGCAGTATAGTCAACAATCAGAAGTTAAAAAGGGTAAAAAAATTGACAATAAAGAGGATTTAATGTTGGCTGTTAGGTTGAATGCTTTAAACGACGGTTTCTAATTTTTAACAGCCCCAAAAATGGTTCACTTAATATGCTATAATTTTGAACAATGTGCTTGGAAGCTTCGTGCTAGACTTTGGGATAATACAGAAAACTATTACATTACACATCTTGATGAATGTTCACCGTGACCGCAAAAACTCAAACATAACCTAACCATCGAAATGCAAACAAAAAAGTAATTGCTCACCTTCTCGCTGAAAAATTACAAGATAGGTCGCGTGTTTTTAAAAGGAAAGATATACAACAAGATATTTTGTTAGAATATAAAATTCATATATCTTCCCAACAAGCATGGAGAGGGAAGGATTATGCAATACAACAAATAAGGGGTTCATCGTATAAAGCTTTTGAAATGCTTCCGTATTATTGTTTTAATCTAGAACGAAAATACGAAGGTACAGTAACACGTTTCAAACGAAAATGGAGTTTTTGAGATGCTATTCATTGCTATTGGTGCTTCGGTAAGTCACGCTCACACATACTAAAATGTTTTAGTTATTTTATTTCAGATTCACATGTTTATAATGTTTTATTCTAGATTCGTACTTTCCGCAATTATCTACGCCCTGTGCTTATGATCGATGCGGCGCATTTAAAGGGTCTATACAAGGGAACAAATCTTGTAGCTGTGGCCATGGATGGAAACAATCAGATTGTGCCAATCGCTTTTGGTATATGTAAAGGGGAAACAAGTCTGTTGGATGTGTGTACTCAGAGAATGCATTGGTGATAACCCGAATTTGTTATTCATATCTCATAGGCATGCTGCTATAGCTTTGGCAGTAGAAAATGAATTCCCTTTAGCATTTCATGTTGTTTGTTGTCGTCATCTTATGATGAACCTATCCTTGAAAAAAAAAAAGCTTTATTCTGGAAAATATGCAAGGCATATACACGAGAAGACTTTCCAACCAGCATGCGCACACTACAAATTGTTCAACCTGATGCATACCAGAAGCTTTGTGAAGCTGGTCTTCAAAGATGGTCAATAGCGCATTGCCCTCTTGTTCGTTATAATTATATGACATCGAATAGTGTAGAGTCTGTCAATGCTAAAAGTGTAATACACAGAAAAGAGCATGTGTTAAAGTTAGTGGAGACGTATCGTACGATGGTTCAAGAATGGTACTATAAATGCCGACAACTGGCAGGTATTTTTCTTAAAACACATAATCTATAACTATTTTTTTTCAATATCAACTACCGTACTTGATTCTTGTTTATGTATCATTGTAGCAAATATGACGTACGAAATAACGGATTGGGCAGCACACAAAGTGGCTAAAAGAAGTATGAAAAGCGCGACATGGGTTGTTAAAGGTGTTAACAACTATCAATATGAAGTTTCGGTCAGTATATTCGTGCAGTGAACTTACAAACAGGCATATGTGAATGTCGTAAATGGCACCTTTCAGGGATTCCGTGTGGTCACGTAATAGCTGTGAAAAGGTTTATGGGTTTGACGGATTGTGTCCAATATGTAGCAGATTTGTTTAAAAAACCAAAATATCAAGGCACGTATTCATATTCAATTCATTTTCTAGGGAATATGTCGCAATTGGATTTTCTACAAAATATTCATAAAGCTATTCCTTCTCGAATGGACAACCCATAGCCCGGTCATTCTAAAAATACAAACCGTATACCATCTCAAGGAGAGGAGCCAAGATTAATACATTGCAGCAGATGCACACAAGCGGGACACAGACGTGACCAATGCAATAATCCCTTTGTCATTCAACCGCCTGTAAACATACATACACGAAATGATCAAGAAATGCCACAAAACAACCAACCATCATTCCACGACCGAAATCAACTCTACGACCACACTTTCCATACTTTCAACCATTACACATCACAACAATACGGTGCTACCACATACCCATCACAAGAATACGGTGAAACCCCATACCAATCACAACCTTATAACCAACATTTCACAAACACATCTCAGGCATACGATGGACATCACACATAATCATCTCAAATGTATAAACAATACAATTCTCAGAATATGAGGCGCAACATCTAGATGATCTAAACACAAATGCTTCAAATAGTTGGTTTAACTCGTTTGGGTTTTAAAGAATTATATGTTTTTATGATTTATGTTGATTTGTTGTTAAATTGTAATGTTTGATTTTAATGATGTAATATATTTCATTTTCAAATAAACTTAGTCTGTTAGTACAATCAACACTAAATTTATAATTAAACCTTGTAGCTATAAATACTGTAAACATCAAACAAAAATGGGTAACGACAATTAGTTGAAATATTATTATGACAAATAAATGACTTGACTAGTCACAGACACTGTGTTGAGGACTTACTTTTATAGGAAATTTATGTCATGAATTGACAAGTCCCTAACACTGTGTCGATCACTATATATTTTACTCGATTTATCATATGGATATGACAAATCAATGACATATTGGACAACTCAATCACTAAATATATACATTGAGTTGACAAGTCCCTGACACTTTGTTTATCACTATGTATTCTACGTGATTTATTACCATGAATGAGAAACAGTAAACACTGTATAAACCACATACTTAGCGGTTTAACTTGAACAAAAACAGTAAACTTTTCATTATTTCATTTTCAATTTCTAAAAATGACATTTAAGGTCCTACTACACCATTATGGAAGGTTCACTAGTCCGCCTAGAAGAGAATTTATTGGTGAGATGGTTGCTACATTAGATCCGGTTGAGTTGGACAAATTTTCAATAGATCAAGTTAAATTAATATTAACAAACTGTTTGGGTTACGATAAAAACTCAACAATGTTTCTTTATATAAAGAAACCTAATTGTAGTTTTGATTCAGGTCTTATACCATTGGATGATGCTATACAAGAGCGGGACATGATACTCATGTATACTCATCATAACCAGCTACATGTGTACGTTTCTCGGGTGGAGTTATCCCCACTGGTCGTCGAAGGGAAACAAAAATATAAGACAAACAAAACAAAGAATCAAGGAAAACCTTCCTTTGCAAAAAAGTTATTTGACTAGTTACAAGAAATAATTTTTTATATTTGCGTTTGTAGACATGTAATTTCCTCCGTTTTTACTGTGTAACAATAATAAAATGATATATTCTGACAAGAAAGAGTTATCAACTTTATGATGTCCAATTAGTATATATAGACATGTATACAACTACATATTTTCAACATATTTGTTTCAATCAACAATTATTACTTTACAAAAATGTCTATGTCATCAAATACTACTTTCGAGTTCGATGTAAACCACAACGGAGAATTTAAACTCAACCCCCTAACATACTAAGATGGTTCAGTACTCAATGTTCACGTTTTTCAAATGGATTTTGAAGATATGGTTAGCTATCTAAAATGGAAAATACGAAAATGCCACCAAACTACACGTTATCAGGTATGAAACAAATTAAGAATGATTATCATACTAATGTTATGTATGACATTGTAAAAGCTGTTGGGAAGCTCCAGATTTTCTTTTCTCATAATCCCATAGATTTAAGCACGGTGTTGATACCAGACAATGGTTCTTTGGAAGAATCATTTGCAGGTGTGATTTCTAAAGAAACTAAAATAAACTAGAAGAATCGCTCAGCTATCTACATCAAATGCAGAAAAGAAAGAATAAAAAGTTTTATTACTATGAATTAATTGGTGAACTAGGTTTTATTAATAAAACAAAAATGTTCAATTGGTGCTCAATGACACAAATAACACGATGTATGTCAACGGTGGAACATTGAACATCAACATTCCAAGACTCAAACTAGAAGACCTGAAACAATATTTGTTTAATATTTTGGGTACAAAGATTCTTGCACTTTATTATAAAATACCGCACAATGGATTTTCAATAACAATTAAACTTAGAAACAACTATGATATGCATGTCATGTTTGATATATCTTTAGTGCAGTACAAATTGGAAATTTAGGTTGACCACATCGGTGTTAATTTTGTTATATCCAAATATATTTTCCCAAATGCTAGCTTGTCAGAAATGATGAACCATGTCATAACTGACTACTCAAGTGAAAAGGAATACATTATAAGGCAGGTAACACAAAATGATTACACTCTCGATAAAATGGTTGAATGGGTGGAACAAAAACACTTTGAAGACAAGGAAACCAAGGTATCATGTGCAACGAAAGATCTAACCTCTGTGCTGATCACAAACAATGCCTCTTTCGAAGAATCATTTGGAGGTATCATGTCAGAAGAAAATATTACACAACAACAAGATTCACTTAGCTATCTACATCAAATGCAGAAACGAAAAAATAAAATTAAGTTCAACGTCAAAATTTGAAGAATCAGATGTACTAATATTCATGAAACCCAATATGTATTAACAAAGTCTCTCCAATGTACACATTTCCTTCCTTTTTTTCTATCAATTGAATAATTAAGTACCGATCTTAATAAAACAAGACAATGACATTTGATAAAGACCAAACCATGAAAATTTCTATTATCTCTTATGAATGTACGAGATTTGTCAGTCTTTTTGACTATTTCAGTCTATTGATAAAGACTTGACATTACTATTTTCCCTATATCAACTATGCTATCATCTACATTAGACTATGCCTACAACACTTTTTTAGTCTCTCTCACACACACACTTTTTCTCTCCACTAATAAACTGTATGGCTTATTTGGCAAATGAAGCACGTCGAACTATTGTTTTAAAACTACAAAGAGAGATTCAAGTTGAGGAAACACTTGCACAACAACTCTTGTGCAACTTAACTCGTTATTCAGAAGAAATGCGTATCCGTGAGGTACAAATAACAATGTTGCAAACTATGCCTACAACAAGCCTTAATAGCTACGGATTACATGCTCTACTAATGACACATGAAGCGGATATCCGTACAACAAACAACATACTCAGAACAACACAACAATTATTGAGGAGCATTTCTGCAAAGCAAAACTTCATTAACAGTTATATGGCAATATAGTCTATATATTGATGTTGTTGAAGACCACAAGGCCAAC
The DNA here is from genome assembly GCA_026074375.1 of Tanacetum coccineum. Taxonomy (NCBI): domain Eukaryota; kingdom Viridiplantae; phylum Streptophyta; class Magnoliopsida; order Asterales; family Asteraceae; genus Tanacetum; species Tanacetum coccineum. The sequence goes on from BQNB010085637.1 coordinate 5,476, forward strand.
CATGTGTGTTGTTGTTGTTTGTTTTTCAATTTTGCTAAATAAGGTTGCAAATCTACTAGATTCAATGTGGTTTATTTACTATGTATTCATTTTTTTTCAATGGAATATTTGAATCATTTGCTTGTTATTCATTCTACATCAAATAAGACGATTCGATGACAATGTTAGTTATCAATGAACATTTTACCATATTTATGACATGATTTGACAAGACACATGTTTTTTACTGCAACAGATAAGACAACTCAATGACAATGCTGTCTATCACTACAAATTACACGCGATTTAGGACATGATTTAACAAGACACATGTTTTTTACTGCAACAAATAAGACAACTCAATGACAATGTTGTCTATCACTACAAATTACACGCGATTTAGGACATGATTTGACAAGACACATGTTTTTTACTGCAACAAATAAGACAACTCAATGACAATGATGTCTATCACTACAAATTACACGCAATTTAGGACATGATTTGATAAGACACATGTTTTTTACTCCAACAGATAAGACAACTCAATGACAATGCTGTCTATCACTACAAATTACACGCGATTCTGAACAATATCTCAGCTTTTTCTTAAAACCAATAACTAATGAGTACAAATGTAGTCAATTCCTTACTTATATATAGAAACATAAATTGGGGACTCTTAGTCACAACCAAATTTATCATTCACACAATTTATTAATTTTCTACCATAGCTAGTAACCCAGAGAACGTTAGGTTAACTGTCCTTACGAAACTACAAGAAGCACTTGATGAAGAAGCTATTTTGGAGGAACAAATTTTAACCTTGATGTATCGCTTTGCTGATAGGTTTACAGATCGTAGGGTAGAATTAACAATCTGATGGTATTGCACGATCACCCACTTATCGACTATGGTAAGCACGCCCTAGGATGCATGACAGGGGCGGACATGAAAGAGTGTGTACACTTAAAAAGCGTCAGGGATGAGCTACTATGGAGCATGGAAAAAAGCGACAATTGATGACGAACTACAAAGACATGTAAAAGCATTATTGCTTAACACAAGTTTGCTAACCATGTATGTCGTTGTTTGTTGTTGTTTTTATGTTTTCATATCGTCTAAATAAGGTTGGCCATGTACTCTACTAGATATATGGTGGTTCTCATGTTGTAATGCTTTTAATCTTTAAATTACAACTTTTATAATTACTAAAAAATTGCTATAAAATTGTACCGAATAAAAAAATAATTATTTTTTTTAAATGCCGAACTTACACACTTTGCAGCATCATATCTTATACATATTAACACCTTTTTAATAAATTTTAATTGAATATGTAGAGCTCATCAACGACTATACAAATTAGCAAATACAAAAAAATTAAAACAATGTATCGGTATGCAAAAACATGTGGAAAGATAGACGGAATAATGTTTTTCCAAAACAAAACCCTAAATAAACTTTCAAAAAAAAAACATCTGCCACACTTTGCAACATCATATCTTATGCATACTAAAAGTATTTCTTTAAAAACTTACTTCACTATGTAGAGCTCATCAAAGACAACACAATTGAGTAAATAATTTTTTTTATAAAAACGTATCGGTATGCAAAAACATGCGCAAACATAGAAAAAATAAATATTTTGTAAAATTTAAACCCTAAATCCTAAAAAACACAAAAAAAATCGCAATTTGAAGGGCGCGATTTACATTTTGTTACTGCCACCCTCTGACCCCACCTGACACTACTGACACACTTATTTTTTTTTTAATCATTTTTTGGTATGTTGGTTTATTAGATCAACACGTGTCCAATGTCAAAATCGCTACCCAAGAGGCGCGATTTACGGGGTTATTTTGGAAAAAAAATTAAAGCGGGTTACTGCAGGAGATCACGTTCCCCAATGGGCTACTTATGTAATTTTTGCTATTTTTATTTCAACACCTCCTTTCTCACTATCTGCCTTTCCGATGCTACATCTTCATCTCCGGCGAGTTAATTTCTTTTAAAATGTTACTTTCTTCTCTATTCTTCTTCTTACATTATTATCAGGCATTATTTTATCATCACAACACTATTTACATCACATAAAATCGATACCCAAGACTAAAATTATGATGCCCTGGGCCGTCGCCCGCATCGCCCATAGCCAGGGCCGGCCTTGATTACAAGTCGATGCAAATCTCGGAAGTGAAGGTTTCATCTGGTTCTTCTTCTAGTTGTTGTCCGCTTTGATCTGGATTGGGGTTTTCTAAAAGTCGAACAAAAACAAAAAATACATAACGAAGAAAGAAAAAAAATAATGAGCATTAAGAGGTGTTTAGTCAGCTCCTTCAACATTTAGTTTAATGAGCAAAAAAAACAAACACTCTAAATCTTAACAGCCTCTTAATGATAAAGAAAAAACATACACACTTTTTGGTTCAAACCTATAATTGTGTGTGACTGAGTTAGATCAAGAGGCTATTAAAAGGGATTTTTTTGAAAAACAAACACATATATGAACGTGCGAAAAAATGAAAATGTAAAATGATAATTATAGATAAATATAATGATAAAAGTTTTTAAAAAATTACAAATTCCTCAACGGTCAAAAAGGGGGCCGTTACCCTCTCTTTTCCTTCTTTTTCGTTAGGTGGTGTCTACCACCGAACCAACCTCATTTAACCCGAGGAGGCAGTTAAGGGGGGCCGCACGTGAAGGTGGCCAACCACGTGTGGTTGGGCTTGCCATAATGTCCGGTATAAGAAGAATGTTAATATGTTTACTTTGGCGAGTGCTTAAAATTTTCAAGGAGTCTTGTTTGAAGTATATCATTTTTAAAAAGGGCAAGAAGGCATAGCAAAGAAAACAAGATTGTTATACAGTCAGAAAGAAAAGAAGGAAAAAAAACAAGTCGCTATTGTGTACCTTGTTTAAAGTTGTAAACACCCCTTTACTACAAGGTTTGCATCATCAAGATTTTGTGACACAAGAAGTATTGCAAGCAATATAAGAGCACATGATGGCTAGTATCATAGTCAAATGTTATGGTAATAAATTCAAATGTGAATACCTGTCACTACCCACGACCCAACCCGGTACAACTCTGTTCATTTTACAACCTTGTTTAATCATAAACGCCAAACTATTTCAACATTTTTTATTTGTTTTATCATTCAATGTTTGAAGTTTTTTAGCATCTATAGATACAAAAGAGAATAAAATTATAACCTTGATTATCTGCCCTGATTCGCCCTCTTCTTTGCTCTTCACATTTTGATCCTCATAAACGCGGTCCACATCAGAATCATCCACAAACACCTTGACATCACAACACCTAATTCAACCATACATAAATTAAGCTACACTTACAGGATATCCTTATATAAAAGCTCAAAGAGGTTTTTAAATTAATTTGTAACCGTCAATACTCGAATTTTAAACACCACCGCTATTCGCAGCTGTTGTTCGCCGCCCGACCACCACTGTTGCCGTCTTCATTGTTCGCTGTCGGCGTTGCTGTTGCTGGGCATCACCAAGTAAGTGATTTTCTTTTTTTTAAGTTATTTATTGTTTATAATTTTGTAAAGGTTAAATGTGTATATTTTCTATAAGGTTAATGTTGAAATGTGTTTAAGGTTAATGTTAAATTGATATTCTGAATTTGGCTAAATGTGTATATTTTGTTTCGTTGCTTGCGTGCCTTTTATTTTTGGGTTGATCACTTCATACCAATGAATATGAACACAAATTGAGTGGGGATCACCACTAAAAATTTTTGTCGAAAAGCAAGATGAAATCTTAATATGAATGCATATGACCTGCGAAACGATAAATAGAATAAACCCATATCGAGCTCCTAAATGTATGAATTTTGTACGTGTGTGCCGATTTATATTTCCCGTCTTAATAAATCTATCTTTCATCACATTCCTACACAATAACATTAACACCTAATCCCAAATTCCCAACAGGCCCTAGAAATACAATCAGCACAACAAAACATCACACAAACCTCATACTTGATTAAATCAGAAATGCTTGGGTGTGATTAAAGTTTTCAATCAAAATATGTCTAACCTAATTTCAACTACAATCGCTTGCACCGCAAAAGTAGCTAGCTTGATGTCAAACCCGATAATTTAACTAATTCCCAATACAAAAAAGCACAAACTATCTGTAAATTCAACATTAAATGGAATTTTTTTCTCAACATCATACATACAAAAATACTAAAGTTCATTCATGATATATACCAACAACAACATTTAACAAAACACATTAAACCTAACAATATCACAACATCCCAAATTTATGTAAATAAAATAAATCGAAAAAAAACTTTATGGAGTTGAATTTGGGACACACCTATACCGATTTTATCTGCCATCTTGCTGCAGTCCCGCCAAGAAATCAACCCTGCACACTATTTTTCAATAACCCAAATCAATACCGAATCTTAAAATCATCTCAAACTGCATAAGAATTCAAAGCCCGGAAAGAAAAAAAAACCCAATTTCTTTTTTTTCCATACCCGGTTCATGAGTGTACGCCCTTTCTTGAACCCACCACAATGCTTGCCACACCGCCCCGCCAATTCCACCGCCGCTGCTTCTCATATGCCAGTTACGTGTTTCAATCTACGTCCGCGTTGTTGGTTCCATTTTAGGTATAACAAAAGGACACCGGTTATCATTCTTCCAATTTTAATTATACGTTCTACAATTTTGATGTTAGCAACACGTTTCAGTTACGAAGCACAAATGATTGGGAGTAGGTTCTAACATAAGGTTGAATGGTAAATAAGAATAGTGATCAGCTATATACTTTATAGTTAAAAAAATCTGTGACTTACTATGAGATTGAGCCTTGACATAAGAACATAAACTTCTTCCCGAATCAAGATCCTGCCATCATAATAAAGCTACTATCAATCTCACATTATGTTAAAAAGGACAAAAAACGATTGCAAGCTCTAATTAATATACGTATCCCTAAAAAGTATAAAATTTTCAATCAAGTTTAGCTTATTAAGTTAAGCTAATAAGCCATAAACTCAAAAGCCTAAACAATGACCTTATTTGCTCTATGCAAAGCTGTGTTCCCCCACATCAAAATTACATATAGTGCATTTTGTCACCCCCAACTGATCCTCTGCCGTTGACAGAAACGACAATATTCAACAATTAAATTGAACACAAAATTAAGCTAAATTAAGCACAAACGCACGTCATAAACCCACTCAATTACATCCAAAAACCCAAAAACATGCCTAACTGATCATCAAAATCAAATCTTTTTCAATACTTATAAGCATAGCATTTATAAATTAAGCTAAGCAGATTGGATAAAAAAGCTTTAAATTAACCAAACCAAGATAAACACACCCATCTACCTAAAGTTAAGCCTCATCCTTCCACTTAACGCATCGTACCAAACACATCAATTTTAATATACATCATCAGTACCAACTTGGGTCGTGCAAAGATTAGTTACGTAATAAATGAACCTGGCAGCCATAGAACTCGCACTCCCTTGCTCACCAAATCTTTTATATAGCTCATTAACAACAACTTGAAGCTGCTGTATACTAATTTCATTAAATTACCAAAAAACATATTAAACACCTAAATAACAAATCAGAGATGTACAACCTGTGAGATACTAAATCCACCTTACAAAACCCCCAAATCTAAGAGTGAAACAATGAACCCTAATACAAAAAGAGGAGGAAGAAGTCATACCTCGTGCGTTGATTTTTTTATGCCCAAAAAAATGACGAACACGATTTCTGGAGACCGTATCTACCAAAAATCACTGCATATAAACTCCTCCATCATGCAATTAAGCAAAAAATCCCAACTTTAGTTTTTTTTCATACCTTGTTCTTGAATCAATAGATATCAAATTTATGTGGGTTTTGAATCAATAGATATCAAATTTATGTGGGTTTTGAATTAAAGGATTTGTGGTATTTTTAGAGAGATGTTGTTGTGTGTGTTTTTAGAGAGATGGACAGAAAGAGATAGGGCGTACACGAGTAGTGATGGAGAGAGAGAGATCTTGAGAGAGAGGAGAGCGTTATGTTTACGAGGAGTGAGACGAGAGATAGAGATGGAGGAGAGTGATGGATCTGACTGAGTGCGAGGGGAATAGAATTTTGATGAGAGAGAGAGATGAGACGGTATGTAAAAGATGAAGTTGGAGTGGATGTGTAGATCAAACGACACGTGTGTGGAATTTAACCCAGGAAGTAATAACCTGGGTCGGGTGGATGAAAAACGGGTCGCATTAAATACGTATTCCAACCTGATCGTGCCCTTTAATATAAAAGATATAATTTACTTTGTTTATCCTAAATTAATTGTTCACTCTTTAAAATAGATAGAGAATTTAAATTAAGTTTATCATATTACCTTCACTCGAGGTTATTATTACAAAGAAGTTACAGTATAAATTAATTGGTTAAGGGTAAAACTGTCATTGTGTCAAAAGTAAGACAGAGAAAGCTATAACGATGATGTTTTTCTTAAATTGTGTATTTATTTCGATGAACGATAATTATGGGGCGGATGGAGTATAAAAATAGACTTTAGTGTTATTGGCATCGCCTTTCAAGCTGAAGATAATAGCCATCAAATACATCACAAGTGTAGTATGATCAACATATAATCAAGTTCACCACTAAGCAGGTGTAATATGATCACTAAAAAAACAAACAAACAAACAGGTGTAGTATGGTCACTAATAAACCCACCATCAAACTCACTTTTTTAACAAATCAAATTAAAAACTAAATTCAGCTTTCATTTATTATTAAAAAACACTATATTACAAACTTAAAAATGTCATATAAAAAACTTAAATTAATATCAACGGGAAAAGTGTTCGACCAAATCGATACGAAGGTTTTAATTGTGTGTTTAGAGATTTGATTTGTCTAATAACTTCTAACATTTGTTTGTGAGTTTGTACGATATCGTCCTCACGATGTTGTTCATCCGAATGATAGTCGGGAAATATTGCTTTACCTTTGTGTTTTCGAACCATACAATTGGTATGTAATATGATGCATGCATATATCAATTTCTTTATTTTACCAACCATCTTATTCGAATTTTCTTTTTTTTCTTTTTTTTTCTTTTTGTGTTTTTTTGTATGACGGATGTGATATTGTGTTTGTGTTTGTTTTGTTTTGCTTTTTTAGGTAAAGGGTTTTCCCGGTAAATTTATTACTTCAAAAAACAGTTAAGTACAACGAATGTGGATGAATCCCATGTCTCAGACGAAACTAGCAAAAACAAACGCAACAACTATGCTTCAAACCTAACCTATCATAATGCCACACTTATAAGACTTACTACAAATGCTATCTAAGTTGACCACGAAGATTAATATCAAAAGCATTAGCAAACTTCATTTGAGCATCAGTCAAACCAGGATCATCAAAGTCATCATCATCGTACGGGTCTTCACCATGATTTTCCTTCCATTGTTCATACAAGCTTTTATTTCTCCCTGCACTGCCACTTTTCAATGCCTTATTAACATTGAAGCTCATAGAAGCCATATAAGTGGCAGTTTTATCATATACCTCTTCCACTTTCTATCATTATCCTCATTAACGAGATCATTAACCTTTTTAGAAACCACATTAGAAGAACTAGGAAGCGTTGATTTACAAGGTTTTAACGATTTACCATCATCATCCAGTAACACAAGCTTCCCCTCAATCATCTGACTTTCCAGATCATTAATCCTTGCAACCAAAGGTGTATTACTTAGACTACCAGATGTCGAACCAACCACATCTTGGACAACTTTCTTACCTGAATTTGACGACCCCCCATTTGATCCAAGCTCATCACCTTCCTCAATCGTATTAAGCGCATCAAAAGGGTTAGTAGAACTCGTCACTTTTCTAGACACTTCAGAATTTTTTTTGTACTAGTTGAACTAGCACTATTCTTTTTGGAGACAGCTTGCCAAATTGGTTTTTTAGTTTAAACTGAACCTTATAACCCACATTCGTACCATGATAAGAATAAGTATGTTGAAAACCATCATGGTTAGTGTGTTGTTTCTTAGGTTTTTCAACAGGTTGTTTTGGACATAACATATCATCATGCTCAAATACCATACACACACCACATCTAGGTGGTTTCCATTCATACTCAACCTTTACAGTGTGAAGAACCTCTCCATCATCTTCCACATTAATTAAGAATTGCTTTTATAAATATCCCATTTAACTCTTGATTGACCTTTCTATAATTACGCTCGTGCATAATACATACGACCTCATGACCGTAGACACATAGAAATCGTATATGCATCAAGCATAATCGGGTTACCAAGCTTAGTAGCCATCACACTCAATCCGTCTGCAGTAAACGGCCACAATAGGAATATCATGGAATTTAACTTAAATGGAAACCAAATTCAGATCCTCCTTAAGTAAATTACCATTGGCGTCCATTTATTTAGGATGATAGCAGCATATCGGATAAACCATAGACCATTATGAAATACCACATTCATACCCTCAATTAAAGTAAACTTTAAGAAAAAGAAGCTCTTTTAGTTCTTCAATACACGAAATGTCGGTTACCTTTAATCTCTTTCATCTTCCTTATTGTAAACAAGAATAAGATTCGTGAAAAATTGGAAGAAGTTTTAGAGAGAAGTTAGAGAGAGAAAGGTAGAGAGAAGAAAAAGATGGATGATTAGCTTGCCAAATTACAAATGAGAATTAACAAGAACCAACCCCCTCTCCATACTTGGAGAGGGGTATATTTTTAATTATACCATGAGGCTTTCATGCAACTGGTTATTTCTACGGGCCTGGCTCGGTTTACTTGGGCTTTGCGCCCGATTATATTGTGGACCGGTTATAGATTACATTTAGAGAACGTTTATACCGGGTAGCCTATTACACGTATATTATTTTAGTGACCGTGAACTAATATAATTATGAACGAACTTTTCATAGTTCGACTCATTTTTGAGGCTAACATCTCCCCGAAGTTGAGTTCATTGTGACCACTCCTTCATGAGTTATCAATGAATTGCTTTTGTCGTAAAGATCTTGTGGTCGTGGTCTTGAATTCGTGGTAGGCTTGTTCCTTCATGCTTTGTGGATCTTTGATCTTTAGCCTTTATCATTGTCTTTGGACTTTGTCTTTTTTCGTCCGAGATCTTTAAATCTTTATCCATTTAGTTTTGATCGTCTTTGCACCTTGCGATCTTGGTGGTCTTGACCAAATTGCTTTACTTTGCATTCATCTTTGAAAGCTTTGCTAACAATCTCCCTTGATAGACTTGATATCTTTGAAGGAAAGATCTTGGATTTCAGAGTTTGTGCGGAATTCTTTGTCTTTAATCTTGTTGCTTTCCATGATTCTTGAATCTTGTGATTATAGAATGTCTTTGTAGATTGAGATATGTGCATGTGGTAATGAATACCGACTTCAGCTGGAATGAGGCAATCACCATCTCCATCTTTATGTATCCTGAAATAAAACTGTTTGCAATAAAGCGTATGTGGACGTATATGGCTTTGTCATTGTCCGGATTTGTTAGATTAACTCCGGTTCCGTTAGGACAGTTTTACAGTATAAATACTGTACTTGTGATCAGGTAGATTCAGAGAATCTCCTTGACAGGGTTTCCAGCTTAAAGCGTAGGATTTCTAAACAGATGTTTTAGATTTACCTTGCTTGATTGTTTCTCATTTCCGGTACGTCTCAAAAGAGACAACACGGTGAAGAGTGAATCAGATAGTTACTATCTTTTGATTAAGCGTCAATTATTGCCTGGATACAAGTTTGTTTCACATTGAATCGCACCATGGTTTTTTTGTTTTTGTTTTTTTTTTGTCCTTTCTTTCCAGTTGGATCACAAGTTTGATTCAATATAGATTCTCGACAAAGTCACCTACCAAGAGCTTGTTTGATGCTGGCTTCATGCTAGGCCTTTTCCATTTCTGTCATTATGTGATTCTAAGAGTATCACTCTAATGTTCTGGCAGAATACATGGATATCGTTGGATCTTGTTAAAGCTTGTGAATTTATGATGTTCAACAGTGTTTGTCATGTAATGTGTCACCTAATGAGATTTTTTTGGATGATTCTCTGGCTCTAGACTCGATTAGTGCATTTTTGGTTTTAGTTAATCGGAGGGCTTGAGCAAGACTGCCACCATTCATTTTATCTAAATCGAATGAGTAAGTCAATAGAAGTCGTGTGAATCTCCGGTGACAAATGAGACAAGTTTCTTTGAGAGAAACCCGATATGGCTGGGAGAAAGGTGGTGCATTGCCATCATCTGGGGTCCATGATGTGCGTTTCAATGTCAGCAGATCAACTTGTGTTCTTGACTGATATGTATCGACCCGGTTTCCTGCCTAAAGTTGTGTGGAGGCTTCTTTCTTTAGACCCTTTTATCCATTCATTCTTTTTTAAATTCTTCAACCCCTTCATTGTTTATTACATAATACGCATTACTAAAACCTTGTTGTGATTGTTCCAGGTGTTAGCTCAATTCTTAGTCGGCATTCTTCCCTGTATACACATCATTCCAATCATACCTAAGGTCACTGCTATTTCATACTATGAAGTGTCCTTGAGATAGATCCCTCCGGTTTTGGTAGGAGCTAGGACCAAATACCTAAACCTTAACCACCTTATATCTTCAGAATATCGTCGTGAATTAGATGTTGTAGGGTATGAGGTAGGAACATAACTCTTTTCCATATAGCAATTTGAGTCTTTAGATCATTTTTAATTACATTTATCCCCTTATTTTTAATTCTAAATCTACTTTAGATTTTGGAAATTACGTGTGATTAAAATTTGGCTTGAAAAGGCCATGGGAGGGAGAAAATTGTTGAAGCTTAGCATGAATAGTTGGATCTGTGTATCTTGCTCCCCATCAATTTTACATATGTTTGGAGACAATAACTATGGTTCCAAGTTGTAAAAATCGTTTTAAAATGTGGTTGAACCGTAGTCATTTTTTTTAACAATCATTCTATTGAATTGCCATTATTATCTTGATGTTGTTACGAGACTTTTGGTATGGTTTGAATACTTAGATTGGTCGTGAGATGAAGTATCCAAATCATTAAACTTTGTTTTTCGAAAAACTCCCCTTTAATGAAAGATGGACGTGTTGAACACATACAATTTGAAAGATTATGAATTGTCAGTGAGAAATTCTTGAAAAAATTGTGTTCAACTTTTGTGAAAAACTTCATGTTAGAAGACCTTCTCTTCTTCCAAACTTAAGGGTTAGCGCATTTGCGTACACTATCCTTTTTATTGAGCTTAAATACTTTGTTTGTCTTGTATGAAAAGCCTCAAGCCGAGAAAAGTTGAGTTTCTCGTTGTCTTGGATAAGTTATCTTTATAGATAAACTTTCCTTTATTTGAAGATCCGGGTTTGTACTTGATATTTGCCACCATAAGCATTAGGATAACTTAAAATGACATGTTTTGTAACTATTTGCAAACTCTCGCTCGAACTTCATTTTACAGCCCGTGTCGATAGAATCAACCAATTTCTAGGTACGTAAATGTTATCGATTCCAAGAGACATGTCTGTGAAGAATATTTTTTTGAAACTTTTTTTGATTTTTTTTTTTGTTTTGTATTTTCTTTTTGAACTTTTATATTTTGTGTTTTGCTCTTTTTTCAGAATATGTACTATTGTTGATGTTTGATGAAGTATCAAGCAGATTCTTTTGTCAGAACCTCCAGTTCTGCTGGAGTCAAACATTCATTCCAATTTGTCTGGACAGTATGAAACCTTTCTTCTAGGAAGGGCTTTAGTTAACATATCAGCCAATTGGTATTCAGTTCTTTCTGACATAGAATTAGTTCAATTTACAATTTCACTTGTTCTTTGATGAAATGATTACCGAGTTGGATGTGCTTGGTAAGGGAGTGCTTGTCGGGTGCATGAGAGGCTATGGCTGATGTGAACTCGAAATACAATTGGTAGTTTGTTGTAGTTGAAGCATAATCTTGGAAGCTGTGTCGCATCACATTACTTTTGAGCACAATTGCAGATAAACGCCACGTATTCAGCTCTGCTGGATGACATGCAGTACAGTGCTGCTTTCTTTGACATACAGATGTCTAACACTAATCACCTAGGATACGGTATTCCTCCAGAAGTGCTTTTGCGAGTTTCTAGCAAACGGCATGATCAGGCATCTGAAAAAGTCTGTTAGTTCAAAGCCTGAACCATTCAGGAACCCAGGAGTCCCATATGAATGGTACCTTTAAGTATCGGAAAGATCCTCTTTAACTCTTGAGGTGTTTTTCTGTCGGTCTTGCTTGATATCTTGCACATAACATACAGCTTGCACTATGGTCTGGTCTACTAGATTGTCAGATACATGAGTGACCGATTTTGCTACGATAGTCAGTTTGGTCTACGGGATCACCAGAACTCAAGTTGCATCCTCAATGTAGGTTTCGTTGTCATTGGTGTACCAATGCTTTGTCCTTTTTCCATACACATGTTTTTTTAAGGAATCTCTAAAAGTATTTTTGGCCTGATTTGTTAAAAATACTCGTGGGGTTTGGTGGATCTGAAGTCCTAAAAGAATTTCAATTCCCCCTGTAAGACATCTCAATTTCTACGTGATTAATTTTTCAAAACGTTTTGAAAATTTAGGGTTTGTGGAACCAAAATAATGGTCATCTACGTAAAATTGCATCATGTTGATGTCTTCCCGTCTATTTTATCGTGGAATAGAGTCGGGTCAATGATTAACTTTAGTAAAACGTTGGGAAATTTAGGAATTTTGAGTGTTCATCATACACAGGATCTCGGAGCTTTGTTTCAATTCAATATAGAGCTTTCCAGGTAGACGGTAAACTTTGTCTGGTGATCAGATCAACGAATCCGTCTGGTGGTGCAAACATAACATCACTCCTTCATTGGACCATTAAGAATGCCCGTTTTCACGTCCATTGGTAACTTGGAAAAAGACTGGTGTGCTAAGCATATGCGACAAAAGATCCTGACAGCCTCATAGCGAGCCACTGGAGCAAAAGGCTTCGTCGCGAAATCAATTCTCTTATATGAGCATTACCCTTTGCTACTAGTCGATGCTTTTGTTGCGAATTACAGTTTTGTCTTTCATCTTTTTTTTTTTTCCATAACCACTTTAGCTTGATTCGTTCTTGCCAATAAGGTGTTTGTCAACGAGTTCCAGACTTGTAGCTGTCAAACTGATGAAGTTCATCCTGCATTGCTTCTATCCATGCAGAATCCAGCATTGCCTCCTTAGTTGTTTTTCGGTTTCAAACAATACTCACAGTGAGCGCGAACATACACATTTTAGGATCTGTTGCAAGTTGTCGTCTTGTTTGCACTGGCTTGGATGGATTTCTATGCACTTGAGTTAATGGGTGATCTTTGGTCCATCGGTATTTGGAATCTTATGGTTGATTAAAGGTATGCATATTTGAATTATCAATCATGCAGTGAGGAAGACTCAGCAATTTCTTTCTTTGTACCGTGTGTACAGTAAGGGATTGGTAATTGCTGCTTGATCATCGGTGTTGTGTTTTCATCAGCATGAGAGTTTGTAGGAGTTGATGGGTTCTGATGTAGGTTGAATGTTCGTTGAAGGTTGTGTGTCTTGTGGAACAGAATTATCAGTGGGAGAAGAAGACTTGTTGACACGAGAAGCACCATTATTGAAAAACAACATCTTATGTATTCAAACCATTCCCAAAAAGTCTCTTAATAACAACAAGATAATAATGAATATTCAATACTAGAATGATTAGTTATAAGTGATAAAGTGTTCTAAAAAAAATAAAAACCTTTCATAATTTTTTTATATCGTTTTTACAACTTGGTACCTATAGTTTTTTGGTCTCAAACATATGTAAATTTGTGGGGGTGCAAGGATGACACAGTTCCAATAATTTCATGCTAATCTTACAACATTTATTACCCCATGGTCTTTTCAAGACAAATTTTAATCACACGGTATTTCAAAATCTAAGTGATTTAGAATTTAAAATAAGGGGAGAAATGTAATTAAAATGTGATCTAAAGACTCAAAGTGCTATTCGAAAAAGGTTTTATGGTTACGATCTCATACCCTACAACATCTTATTTCATGACGATTCTAAAGTCATAAGGTGGTAAGGTTAGGAATTTGTCCTATGATTCACAACCAGAACGGTGGGATCTACCTAAGGACACCTCCATAGTTAGATATGCAGTCCTTAGGTATGATTGGAGTTGAATGGGTTAAAGGGAAGAATGCCGAACTAAGATGAGCTAACACTTGGAACAATCACAACAACGGTGTTAGCTAATGACGTCTTGTTATGCATTTGAAGGGGTTTTGAAGAATCATAAAAGAAATGTTATGGAATAAAGGGTGAAAAGTTATGAAGCCCTCCACACAACTTAGGCAGAAACGGGTCCAATTACTTTATGATGTCAGTAATCACAAGGTTGATCTGCTGACATTGAAGTCGGACATCACTGGTCCATGTGATGCAATGCTCACAACCACTTCCCAGCCATTCGGGTTTAATTCAAAGAAATACTTGTTCATTTGTCACCGGAGATACACACGACTTCTATTGACTTTCTCATTCGAGTTTGTTAATATGAAAATTCGTGGCAGTCTGTCTGCCTTCGATTACTAAAAACCAATAGCTCTAATCGAGTCTAGAGCCAGAGATCTTCACATATATCTTCATTAGGACACTTTACATGACATACACTTGTTGAAACTTCATTAAATTCACAAGCTGTTAACATAGAGTCCTACGCATTATCCTTGTGATTTTGCAGAACATTCAGGATGATACTCTTTCAGTATCAATAATCGACGAATGGACAATCCTGCTTGAGCAGCATCAAACTAGCTCTTGGTAGGTGACTTGCAAGATTCGATATGAATCAATTGTGTCATCTGGAAAAGAGAATCGATGGTGCGATTCAAATGAGTTTCGAATCAACACTTGTTCCAGGTAAATGAATGACGGCTCTTAATAGAAAGATAGTAACTATTGATTCACTTCTTTACCGTCGTTGTCTGACTTTGAAGACGTTACTTCGGGTAATGAGGAACAAGCAAGCATGGTAATCTATTACATTATGTTAGAAGATCCTATCTTGGCTGGAACACCTGTCAAGAGATTCTCTAATCTACCTAATCACTCAGGTACTGTATTGATACTGTAAAACGGTCCTACGGAAACGGAGGTTAATCTAACCAAATCAGGATGAATGACAAAGTCATATTCGTCCACACGCTTTATTGCTAACTGTTTTATTTCAGGATTCATAATGATGGAGCATGGTGTCTGCCTCTTTCAGTGAAGTCTGGGATTTCATTACACATGATAATGCTCATTCTACAAAAGTCATTCTATAATGCATCCAAAGATTCAAGAATCATGAAAGCTCAAGAATTAAAGACAAAGACTTCCGCACAAGCTCTGATACCAAATGTCGGTTACCTTATAATCACTTTCACTTCATATTGAAACACAAGAAATTAAGATGAGAAAATATGGAAGAAGTTTAGAGAGAAGTTTAAGAGTGATGAGTCAAAGGTAGAGAGAGAAAAAGTTGGATGATTAGCTTGCCAAATTATCAAATGAGATATTTTACATGAACCAACCCCCTCTCCATACTTGGAGAGTGCGGTATTTATACTTTATTAACCAAGTGGCTTTCTTGACCTCTTGGTATTTATTACGGGCCGGGCTCGGGCATTACTTGGGCTTCGCCCGTACTCTTGACGGTTTGATTACATTTAAGAGGCTCCGTGTTATATACCCGGGTAGCTATCATACAACGATATATTATTTTACGTTGACCGAGGACCTAATTATAAACTTAATGCACGAACTTTCATTTGTTCGACTCAGTTTTTTTATGGCTAACACGAAACTAAACAAAATTCTGTCCAAGATTCTTATAATAGTTCTTAAACGTCGGGGGGATAATGCTTTTTTTTTTTAACTTTTTTATACCACGAAAATTACCTGCAAGCTAAAACCAAATCTCGAATGAACATCCAAAATAGATGCCTTAGGAATTTTAACTTCAACTTTAGCATTAATAGGTTTATCCGAGTCCAAACATCTAAAATTTACCTTACACTTACCAGCCTCATTTGTAACCAAACTCGCAAAAGATTTTGGAATAGTGCTCACCGACTCATACAGCCCTTCCACGACCTTTGGATCCACAAAACCAGAATCCATACCATCCTTAACCACTTCAACAATCTTTGTTGCATATCTAGTAATCGAATCCTCTAACAGGCTCGTTAGACTTTTTCCCCACACTTGTTTCCAAGGTAGGAACTCCATGTTCAAATCCGTCTGGAAGTTATGAGCACTAGATGAACCAACGTTATCCCTTACATTCGGAGCAGTTTCCTTCGTACCATCTTTATTACCATCAATAACATCCTTTGCTGAATTAGCTGAGGTTTTTTGCTTTTCCTTCATGCCTCTCCCACCCCTACTCCCCCTTTGACTCAAAAATCCTCGTTTCATACCCAGCACATACAAACCCTACGTAATGTTAGCTTAGAAACCAGATCACGAATCACAGCAACAAACAAAAACCCATGTAGCAGCAAACAACAGATATCGATCAACATGGCAAGTAGAACCCTAATTCATTAGGGCTTGTTTAACGAAAAAGAAAATACCAATCAACCTCCTTCAACACAGATTAACACAACAAGTAGAGCTTGTGAGAATACTATCTATCAAAAGGCAGAAAAAGAGTATCATGCATTTTACAAATCGGCTTTCCAACTTGTGAGTGTTGGAATAATTTGAAGGACCATAAGAAATGGAAAAAAGTCGAATACCTAAAGTATTTGAGGGACAAATATCTTGTGTCCAAAAAATTAAGGACTTCAGAAAGCACCTCGGACTCAGCACATATTGGTTTGAATTTGAAAGACGAAGCAGTCGGTTCAGGGGATGAAGAGATTGAAGAGTCTCGGCCAGTGGGTTGAGACAAGACTAAGAGGATGGGATCAACCTCCGCTGCTCGCTTGGCATCTTCAGCTGCAGCGGATACTGGTATTGTTGACGCGTTGCTCAGCAAATTCACCCAATTTGCGACGCCATTATTTTCATCAAGGAAGGAGGCCTCCATTGAGTATTTCAGGATCAAGGAACGAGAACTGGAAACGCAAGATCAGAGGCTTCGAGAGGAAGCGGTATTAGAGAGACTGAAGCTAGCACAAGCAGAAAACTTTAAAAAACAGAGGCTTGCACAAACCGGGAATTAGAAATGCAAGAAAAATGTTTGCACTACAACAAGAAGAAAAATGGGAGAAAGACATAAGGTACTACAACGAACCGCATGAATATTTAACCGGAAGAGCTTTATCGACGGCGCTGCTTCGGAAGAAAAAGATCAAGGAGCGTTGGAATTTAGATTTTTAGTTTAAGTTTTAATTTTTATTTTATTGTTTTAATTTTATTTTAATTATTGTAATGTTTTGATTTAATTAATGAAATTTTAATTTAAAAAAGTGTTGGGTCACCTGTTCAGTTGCATTACGGGTGTTTCGTCACTATTTGGTATAAGAAAGAGATGCTAAGGTCTAAATGATAAGCTACCAATAATAAGCACAAGACACTAAACTAGAAAGAGTAGATAGATTTTAGAGAAAGAGAGAGGTTTAGAGAGAGAGAGACAGAGAGATTAGATTGAGAAAGAATGGTGAAATTACAAATGAAAGCACTAGTAATCCACACCCCTTTCCTTGGTGGAAAGGGGTATTTATACCCTTAATCCCTATATGGGATGTGGGTTTTTGGAGTGGGAATGGTCCACTTGGTTTTTTAATGGGTCAAGCCTGTAACTTAGGTCATATTAGCTTAAAGCCTAAGCCTGTAAAACCCGACTAGCCTATTACTAATATTACAAAGCTCGTGAAATTAGAATAACCGACACTTCATAATTAATTGTTTCTAACAATCTCCCCCTAAGGGGCGGTTATTCATTTATACTAATCTTCAATTCTGTGTGGCTTTGTATCTTGATCTTGAGCTTTGTTGGGTAGTAGGCTTGTTCTTTTGTTTGTTCCAATCATGCTTGTGATCTTGATCTTGATCTTCATCTTGATTTTTCTTTTCTTTTCTTTTGTCTTTCGCCTTTGAGATCTCTTATCATCGCTTGCCGACCACCATACTCATACTTTATCTTGAAAGATGATGTTATTCCTCTTTTAGGGAAATTGTTCGTATGATCTTCATGTGGTAACAATCTACCCTATTTCATCATTCTTTGAAGTGGTGATTTTGACTTGATCCACTTGCAATCATAAACTTGATATTCTTTGAGGAAGATCTTAATTTATCAGAGTTGCGAAAGTGTATCTTTGCATGTACTTGAGCTTTCATCCTTGACATGTATATCTTTGAAGCTTGAGTATGAGCAGGTGGTTATGAATATGACAGAGCTGGAATGAGGTAGTTACGCCATTGTCTGTACCTGCATGTATAAGGGTTAGTAATAAACAACAAATTTGGGCGAGTGTTGATTCGATCCAAATAGTCTATATATAATAAAATATATATCCTAAATATCTCAAATTAATTATAGTATAGAGAGTATCCCGTTTGATAAGAAAATTGCTTGAGGACAAACAATAATTTATCTCCCGGATGTCGTATCCCGACAAGAGGTGAATTTGAAATTCACAAAAGTGTTTTGTTTGATGCTTGAATATCGAATATTTTTGTTTTTGATTTCTAATCCTAAAAATGCAAGAGAAACTAAATAAAAGGCACGCTAAACTAGAAATAACGGGAATTAAACATTTAAAGCTATTAAATTCTACGCTAAATTAAACGCGACTAAATACCTAAAACATCAAATTTATCCCTAAGACTTCAAATTGCAAATCTATAAAACCTAAATGAATTAAAATAATTTTTGAAAAAGAAATAACGAGAATTAAAAACGCGACTAATTAAGCAAATAACACAAATTTAAATCCTAAAAATGCAAAATGCTAAATTTTAAACTTAAATGTACTAAAATAATTTTCAGAACAGAATATGTTTTTTTGAAACTTTTTTATATTTTTAAACAATTATAAACACTTTTAATCTAGAAAAAACATTAAAGAAGATACTTTAATCTATTACTAATGTAAGAAAAATAAAAACTGGAAATAAGCTAAACGGAATAAGCTGCAAATAAGCAATATAAGCCTAATAAGCAAAACTGCTAAAAGAGAATAACAATTAAATTGTGCAAGTTATTAAACGAAAAAGACCCAAGGGCAGATGGTAGAGGGAGTGTGTGCTAAAGTGTTGGGTGTGTGAAGGGGAGGTCACAGGTTCGAAACCTGTGGCCACCCTTTTTGATAAAACATTTTTTTTAATTTTCTTTTTGAAAAAGCTAAAATATAAGTAAAAATAAGCTAATTTAATAAAAACACTTTTTCTAAAACTTGAAAATAAGCTAGGAAAAAGCTCAATCAAAATGACAGTTTTGCTCTTTAAAGCTTGGAAACTAGCCAAAACTGTTTGGGCTTTTTAAGTCTCAATAAGCATTTAGAAAACAAATAAGCTGGAAAAATATCATAACCTAATCCTAATAAGCACTAAAGATTAAAGATAAGCAAATACAATAAGTTGGAAAGCAGAAAAAGCACTTAAGGACAAAAGAAACAAACACAGATTCTAGGGCATATGACCAACTTAAAGCTAGGATTGAGAACAATTAAGCTCTTGAAATAAGTTGAAATCTCAAAACAGATTGAGATTGATATCCAAAGTGCTCATAAAAACTAGAAATAAGAAAATTAGACCAGAAAATAAGCTATAAAAGGCAATTGAAATTGACAGTTTATACTTGTTTTTGGCTTTTTAGACTCTTTTGAAGACATATTTATAGCTTAAATCCTAGACTCAATAAGCAAAATGAAAAGCTAAAAATTAAAAACAGATGAAGACCATGACTTATTAAGCACATACAAACTAAAATTAAGCTAAATCAAACACTTAATAAGCTAAAAACCTAGGCTCAATCAAACTGCATTCTCTTATGACTTTTAGAGCTAAATGAACCTTTTCTAAGACTATAAAATGACTTATAACAAACTAACAACAGATTAAGAACTTATCAAAATAAGCTAGACTCAATAACATTTAAACTATATAATAAGCTAAAAATTAACCTCTTATTTCTTCAATAAGAAGGATCCTAAAAATACTATCCTACTAACTGTTTATCATCTAAAGTTGCTGAAGTGTTAATATCAAAAGTTTATAAATTCAGAAAAAGTTGAGTCATTAAGATGAGTATTGATACCAATGAAACTCAAATTGACACAAAAATACTACACCTTAAGCATAATAATTTGAATCCAAGAATTAAACAATATAGAATAATTTAGGCACTAACAGTTTTGAGCACTTTGAAATCAACTATAAATCTAAACAAGACTTGATTCTAGCTTATGAAAACTTCCATTTAGACCTTATGTTAGCTTATTAAATCTGACTTAATCCCTCAATGCAACCCAAGCAGTTTTAACTAAGTTAAAACTGCTTGTGCCAAACACCCCATTAAAATTATAAAACTCAAATTTAAGCTGATTTAGACCTTATTAAGAATGTAAAACTGAAAATAGATTAAGCATAACTATATTAAAGGACTTTTAAGCAACTAATTCAAAATAATAAGCACAAACCAATAAGCTAGCTTATAAACTAATTATGCTATTTATGAAACAGTTTTAACACTATATTTAACTAATGAATATTAAATACTTAAAATAGAAATACGATTAAAACTCTAAGATCTAAGAATATAGAGCTAGAATAAGACTAATCAAGTACAGATAAAGCAATATCTATAGGCAGATGGATGAGCAGAACAGATATTAAGCTACAAATAAAGAGTAAAAGAAGAATACCTTGATCCTAGCTCAAATAAGGATCACAAATGCTCAAAGGAGCTATTCTACAAGCTCCAGCTTGTTAGAAACAAGTTGGTAGTGTCCATAAGCCCATCCCAATCTAGGTTATCATACAAAACATAAGCTAAGGTAATTTTGAGTGATTTTGAAGTGGATGCTTATTCAATTTAAGCTTTAGGTTAGCCAAACTGAATAAGCAGAAGCTTAAATAGTAAAAACCGCTTAATGAGCTTATTAGGTTATTATTATTTAAGCTTAAACCATAATTACATTTAAGTAAAGACAGAATTTAAGGTGAACTTTAAATGAAACTGACTTTTATTAATCTTAAAAGAGGATTACAAACTGCTTGAAAAGAGAAATTACATTAAAGAAAACAATAAGCTAAGATTACATAATAAGCTACTAAAAACTATTTTAAGCTAAAATCCTACACACCCTATCTATGTGTGAATCCATTCCTATTTATAACCTTGAGAAGAAGGATCCAGAACATGAGACGCTCCTCCATCTTCTAATCTTAGCCCTTGATTCCATCTTTATCATCTGAGCCCTTAATTATAAACCACGTCCCTTCCACCAATCATTTAGCTCCGGATCGCCAGCGTGTCTTAAATAGGTGTCAGAGGTGTCAGGGATAAGGTTTCTAGAAGCTTATTGGTGTGTGTGTGGGTGCAGGAGTGGATATACCTGCGTGTGTTGTGTGTAAAAATGGAAGGAGGGAAAATGGGTGAAAAAGATGTACAATACATTTTGACTTGTGTTATGGTTTTGACTTGGACGGGTTATTAGGGTATTGGGCTTGGATTTGCTATATATTGGGCTTGGACTTAGGAAATGGCTTAGATTTGTTTTCCATTCCAGTGCTTGGTTTTTTCTGTTTTGCTTTGTGTTTGTCCTTTTGTGCAATATCCGTTACCTGCAAGACATAATTCATAGCATTTTTCTGTATTTATTGGTCATTATTGGTCTATTTAGCTCATTTTATTAGGTAAAAGGTATGTATATTTAAGCACATACTAAAAATCCTCCATACTAAGCTATTACCGTGTCCTCACGTAATGTCATAAACACACTTAGAAAACCAAAAAAAAATTCAACCCCCTTAGACTAATTACCTCGAAAAGTAGCTAAGTGTTCATCTAAGGGGATTAAGAAATCACTAGTTTTGAAAAGCCCCCCTGTTTAACCAATTTTTATGCATTTATTATTATTATTCATACATATCATAACTTCACGGAACAAGAAACACTAAAAGGATAAATTCATCGTCCTTGATTTTTCACCTGCCCAAAACCAAGCTTAAAAACAAAATCATTGTTAAATAAAAGTTAAGACGCTAATACTACTCATAAATGCTAATTGTGAATGCATAGCTACTTTCTGCTACCTTATTCCTAAATCCTCTAAAGATTTTATTATTGTTATTTGTGACAAATAAATTAATGACTTAATCATATAAAGTAAACCCGGTTTAGACCATAATTAGTTTGAAATCCTTTCCTAAAGAGACGATATGGTGAGAATAAGGTCCACATTAAGGTTCTAATTTCGCACGATTTAAGGGTTATCCTTTTTAGATAACCCCGGAGTCGAAATTTAGCTTTATTATTATTATTGCAACATTATTAAAACTCGGTCCTTTAAACAACTGCCACATCGATATGCGAGCCGACCATGGTCCAGGAGTCTTATTTCGACCTCGGTGATCCTTGACCCTTTAGAAGGCTGCAACATCAGTTGTGAGCCAGCAAGATGCAGCAAACTTTTATCAGTCTCGGATTATTACTATGTAACTTATTTAGAAGACTGCAACATCGGTTGTGAGCTGGCAAAATGCAGTAAGCTTTTATCAGCCCAACGTTTTATTAACATTACCTCTACCCTTTAAACGACTACCACATCGGTTGTGAGCCGGCAAGAGGTAGTGGTCTTACTTCGGCTTCGGTTTATTACATAACTTATTATTATTAGCCAAATTTCAAGTCCTGTAGTCTTTTAACTACCTAGACAACGGT